>JALJAT010000037.1:0-26053 GCA_034768735.1 Schistosoma mekongi
GTATTGAGTTGAGTCATCCCAGTTGCTGTACGCACTAAAGCGTTGAGATGTTTGTCAGCTGTAGTGGAGGTTGACCCAAATGTTTTAGCACGTGCAGATATCGAGCGGGCTGTACATTCTCGTCTTCTAGACACATCAACTTCAGTACGTGAAGCTGCAGTTGATCTACTTGGTCGTTTTTTAAGTTGCAGACCAGAGTTGACTGCACAATATTATCCTATGTTGGCTGAACGAATACGAGATAAAGGAGTAAGTGTCCGCAAGCGTGTTATTCGAATCCTTCGTGACATTTGTCTCGAGCAGCCGGATTTTCCAAGAGTTGCTGAAATTTGTGTAAAAATGATTAGACGTGTTAACGATGAAGAAGGTATTAAGGTAATTTATAATCCATAAATATACTGTCTTTTATTTTTCTTATTTTGTGTTTGTTAGGTTATTCATTGTTTTCAACAAATTATGTATATCTTAATTTATCCTACCTTTAATTCTTTGCATTGACTTCCTGAACGTGTTTAAATATAATATTTTGGTAAATGTCCGTGTATGTATTCGTCTTTATATCTTCTCGTAGTTGTTGTTAAAGACTGGAAGTGTTCAGCTTCTTTTACTATATGTATACCTCCAAAACAGATTGTCTTGATACCGTGTTAACACACAAGTAGGATGAAATCTTGACTCTAATAACAAATCGAATCCAGGGTACGCGTTTCGTCTTACTTCGGACTCAGCTGAATCTACTTACATCTCATTGTTGGCGTACACACAATTAATCGAACTCGGTCCATTTGTGTCAAACTCCACTGCGTTTTCAAGCTAACAATAGATCGACTGATATGTGTATATAATCGAAACAGGTTGGTATCTTTCGGTTCATTTTGCTAAGGTATGAAAATCAACACTTGGGTGCAGAAGAAACCCGCTAACTTATCCTAAATGGGAAGAGCTGCGCATCCTGAATTTGATTTACCAGCCACAATTTAACTCAAATGTAACTACGATATGCTTGTATAGTATGCAGTAATACCACATAAGTCGATACAATTTCATAATACTGCTTGTTTATAGGTACCTCGTACCTATTGTTAATGTTGACTGAAAATCCATGTCGTCTCAATCCCAATTGACACTTGTGCATAACGCTGTAGGTCTTGTTTTGTATTGTTTCCAGTTAGATACTTTAAAACCAATATTCATTTATGAAAATATTGATTTGGTGTGATGTTTATGACATGTCTGGACGGAGACATGTGATTGGCTAATATAGTGTGTCTGACATATGACATTGGTCAGGCTTTATGTATATATATCTTGTGTATTATTGGTTTAATATATTCGTGTGAGTAACAAGTGGGCTTCTTGATAATCGGTCGGATCTTGTGTCTGTGCAATAGACTAAGGCAAGGCTGGGTGTTAGCAATAGGCGATAGCTCGGCAGATAACAGAATCGATAATAATCGGCCGCCCGGGTGCGTTCAGATATAACAGTGGCGACGGAGATTTAAAACGAAATAACCTACGCCTGGTCTAACAGCAGTGACGGTGACTGAAGACTGAGTTCAAATTTTTCTTATTGTGGAAGGTTTCGTATGTCATAATGGACGATATTAGGTTGTTATTGCAACAACAGAACACTCTCATCGAGCTTATGGTCAAGAGTTTAGCTGTTTCACAGAAGTCAAGCTCGGAGAATTCTTTTATGACGTCGGATGCCGTTATGAACTCGATATCACCGTTTGTGTATAATCCTGATGATGGAATTACCTTTGAAACTTGGTTTAGAAAGTATGAGGACTTATTCATGAATGATTGCAAAGACTGGAATGAAGGTTCAAAACTCAAACTATTACTTCAGAAGCTTGGTGTGTCTGAGTATGATAAATATTGCAACTATATCCTCCCAAAGAAGCCTGCCGACCTACAGTTCACAGACACAGTTGAGTGTCTGACTCGCATGTTTGGGGATAGGTCATCTCTGTTTCATACACGATACAGCTGTTTTCAATTAGTCAAGAAACCCCACGATGACTATTTGACCTACGCCAGCCTTGTAAATGCCCATTGTGAGAGATTCCGACTGTCCGAGATGACCGCAGATCAATTCAAATGTCTAGTATTTGTTTGTTGTTTGAAGTCGCCAGCAGATGCAGATGTTCGCACCCGCATATTATCCAGAATCGAAGCTGATCCTCATATAACCCTACAGTCTGTTTCTGAGGAATGTCAGCGGATAGTAAACCTGAAGCATGATACTCAGCTGATAGAGTGCCGAGACTCCATGGAAATTAATGTCTTGCATAAGTCCACACCAGAGAAAAGAACTTTAACGAATGATCAAGTAAAGCACCGAATGAATAGGTGGTTACGATGCTGGCGGTGTGGTGACTGTCATTTTTCCAGAGTTTGTCGTTTTAAGAAGAGTATTTGCTTTAAATGTGGTAAAAAGGGCCACATCCAGAAATGTTGCAAGTCTACAGTAAGGAAAAATGATCGTTCCAGTGATTCCTGGAAGTCTAATAGCGTGAATAAGCGTCAAGACATCCCATGTAATTCTAACGTTACACTACAAACTCGAGGAGTGAGTTGCTCGTCGAAGAGAAAATTTGTGACACTTTATTACAAGAGTAAACCTATCAGGCTACAAGTGGATACTGGGTCGGATATTACTATGATCTCAGAGGCAACATGGTCAAGCATCGGACGACCAAAGTTGCATCCAACATCTCATAAAGCCGAAAGCGCTCCTGGAGGAGATATAGTTCTTCGTGGTGAAGTTTTACTGAATCTTACTTTTCATGGTAAATCTAAATCTGGCAAATGCTATGCTTCAAAAAACTGTAAATCCAATTTACTGTATATCGATTGGATTGGTAAATTTGGATTGATGGATATACCTCTCAATGTGGTATGTAATCGAGTAGCGCATGTTCGAATACAACCTTCTGAATCACTCTCAAATGTCCGAGCCAAAAGATTTGTAGATATGTTTAAAAGGGCTTTGTTAAAATGGGGAGGAGAGGCTATCAATGATGGTTGGAATATTTATGAAAAAACTCGTGAATTCACCATTGGTGACTATGTTCATGCACGTGATTACAGGCCTGGTAGGCCGAAATGGATCAATGGGACAATTGTTGCTAGGAGGGGCAGAGTGTTATATGAAGTAGGGGTGGGTGACATGGTGATAATACGGCATATTAATCAACTGAGACATAGAAGAAATAATGATGGTCCACCCTCGCAAAGTAGAATTCCTATGGCAATTTTGAATGACACATTTGATATACCACTGCCTACGTCACCACCTATGCGTCAACATATGGAAAGAAATGAAGGTCAGAATGAAATGACGTGTAGACTGCGTAGGCTGCGTAGACAGAGAGAACTATTGTAAATTGGTCCAAAAGTCACGTCATATACTTAAGAAGGGAGGTGACATGTCTGGAAGGAGATATGCGATTGGCTATATAGTGTGTCTGACATTAGACACTGATCAGGCTTTATGTATATATATCTTGTGTATTATTGGCTTAATATATTCGTGTGAGTAACAAGTGGGCTTCTTGATAATCGGTCGGATCTTGTGTCTGTGCAATGGACTAAGGCAAGGCTGGGTGTTAGCAATAGGCGATAGCTCGGCAGATAACAGAATCAATAATAATCGGCCACCCCGGTGCGTTCAGATATAACAGTTTATCACTAATTTTTGGTGCCACGACATTACGATTTGTAAACATTTTGATATCTACGTTTTTGTTTGACCTTTTTAATTATCTTCTAGAAACTCGTTCATGAAGTTTTTCAAGCTATGTGGTTTACTCCAGTTCGTGAGAAAGAAACTGTCAAGCTACTTCGAAAGGTCATGAATATCACTGACGTTGTTGGTGCTTGTAAAAATACAGGTTATGAATGGTTTGAACAGTTTTTAAGAACGGTAAGCATTATTATTTTTTAGTAAATATTAATTCATCGTGATATTCGTCTATTACGTGATAAATTTGCTTATGTATAAAGTTGATAATTTCTTAAGTTAACAATGAGAACGTTTTTAGCTCCAGTGTATTCTTAGTCGTTTTATCGATTCCGACTCACAACCCAATTTCTTGATTTAATTATCCATTAATGTTTCACTTACAGCTTTTGAGGAAAGAAGAAACAGAAAAAGTCAAACCAGTTGAAAAGGCTTGCAAACAAATAGCTGACTGTTTAGTGCAAAATATTATGCGTTTAGAAGGTAAGACTACGTGGATACGACTCACTATTTGTTTCACGTAAATTCTTTATTCGAAAAGTAAACTTCCTCACTTTGTTCATAGATTTCATTTTTAATTAGAAATGCAAATCGTTTGAAATGTACTCATTTGCTGTTTACTCTGTTGATAAAATGTTCATTACTAATTGAGTCCATGAAGTCACTGACTGCTGGTCTAAAGCATGTTAATAGATTTAAGCTGCTTGGTTGGGGTCCGCGCGAACGTCGTAATCAATAGTTTCAGACTCAGGGTGACATGGCTCGGAATCGATCGCAGTGGTGGAGGTGTATTCACTCTTCGTTTCCCCCTTTATTATGAGCTTTAATTTATTTCACAGCTTTTTCACGCGAACTAATTCTTTCTCTCTGAACTATATTCTGCATATCCACCCTGATTATTATTATTATTATTATTACTATTATTATTATTATTATTACCATTGAAGTAACTAATGCTTTTACTGATTTGGTTTTAATCTTGCTGTGCTGCGGAGGTATGTCAGCGTGGACCGATGCACACATGTACCAGGTCCTGTGTTGTTCAAGCATACATACATATTAAGTAAGAAACGATAGGAAGCAATACACTGTAAAGTTTGCCATGGTTAGTACAAAACCACTTCGCATTATTTGTACGTAACATAAACAATCCCACTACATATTAAATGTGTTTTTGACACCAGTACCTAAGATTATTTTGGTATTCCCCTATCTGCTGTCACTCAGTGATTAACAACCAGAGCAACAATTAATATAGGTACATGGAATGTTCGCACGATATGGGAGACAGGGAGAAGCATTCATGTAGTTGATGAAATGAAAAGATACGACTTGAAGATACTTGGAAAAAACGATACCTACTGGTTGCAAGCTGAACAGAAAATATTATTCTCATGAGAATTACCTTTATACTCCGATCATGAAGAAGGAAATACCTCACACACACACAAGGAGCACGAAAATCGCTTATGGGATGAGACCTTCATAGATCTAGGATCATCAAAGCATCCTTCAAGAAAAAGAATGCGAGGACTACGTTGAATGTCATCCAGTGCTGTGCGCCCACCAATGAAAGCTACGAAGACAACAAAGACCAATTCTATGCTAGGCTGCAGTCGATCATCGGTAAAATCTCAGCCAAGGACCTGACCATTTTGATGGGAGACCTAAACCCCATGGTTGGAATGAACACCAGATATGAAGACATCATGAGACTATATGGACTGAAAGAAATGAACGGAAACTTATATGCCTTCAACAAAATGATTATTAGCGGCACTATATCCTCACAAACGCTTACACATATCTGTGTGGGTTTCACCGGACCACATTAAGGAGGACCACATCGACCACATTAATAAGAAGTTCAGAATGACTATAGAAGACGCAAGAACAAGGAGACGAGCTGATATACCTTCAGATCACCATCTAGTAGTGGCTGAAACGAAATTGAAACTGATGAAACACTGGACAACTGGAGCAGCAGTATTACAAACGTTTAATACAGCTCTTCGGGATGCTAACAAACTCAATGAATTCAAAGAACTATCAACAATAAGTTCTAGGTCTTTGACGATCTACTAGAAGAAGATAGAACTACTATAGCGGACAACTGGGATGAGATTAAGGAAACAGTAACTTCAACGTCTTAGGAGGATTGGAGTCGCAAGGAGCACTACCATAAAGAATGGATCTGTGTTGATACTCTGGATAAGACCGAAGGATGGAGGAACAAGAAGATTGCAATTAGTAAGAGCCGGACACAGCGTCCAACAAGCAGGTGAAGATGAGCATTAGGTCGGATAAACGAAAATATATAGAGGACCTCTCAGTGACGGCGGAGAAAGCTGCAAGGAAAGGAAATATACCTATACAACACAACGAAGAAACTAGCTGGAAAATTCAGTAAACCAGAACGGCCAATTAATAACAAGGATGGCAAACCAATCACTAAGATGCAAGAACAACTAAAAGATAATCAATTTCATGCGAAATTCATACGACGGACTACACTGTAGAATCATGCATGGAGGTCATCTCACCGGTATCAGACAAGGCTATTTGTTCTCGCCCTTCCTCTTTCTGTTGGTGGTTGGCTGGATCATGAAAACTACAACATCTCAAGGTTAGATCGGAATACAGTGTACAAAAGGGATGCTACTAGATGACTTGGACTTTGCAGATGATCTAGCTCCCCTATCCTACACACTAATTAATTCAGGTGAAGACGGACAATGTAGTAGCAACCTCAGCAGCAGTAGGCCTCATTATACACAATTGGAAAAGTAAAATCCTTTGATGCAAAACAACGAACACTAACCCAGTTATACTTGATGGAGAAATTCTGGAGGTGTAAACCTTTACATACTTGCGCAATATCATCTTTAAACAAGGAGGGTCCGATGCAGATGTGAAGGTGCTGATAGGCAAGGCAAGGGCGACATTTCTACTACCGAAAAACATCTTAAACTCAAACCAACTATCAGCCAACATTTTTCAATACAAATGTGAAGACAGTTCTGTTGTATAGAGATGAAACTTGGCGATCGACGGAGAGCATCATTTGAAAGATTCAGGTATTTATAAACAACTTTCTGCGTAAGATACTTGGGATACGTTAATCAGATACCATTAACAACAACCTTCTATGGCAAAGAACAAATTAACTTCCAGCCAAGGAATAAATTAGGAAAATACGTTGGAGGTGGATAGAACACACATTGAGGAAATCATCGAACTATATCACCAGACAAGCACTTACTTGGAATCCTAAAGGTCAAAGGAAAAGAGGAAGGCTCAAGAACACATTACGTCAGGAATCGGAGACAGACATGAAGAGAATAAATAGCATTTAGGATGAGCTGGAAAGGAATGCCTAAGACAGAGTTGGTTAGAGAATGCTGGTCGACGGCCTATTCTTCACATGGGGTAATAGGCATTGATTGATTGGTTGATCTAAGGTTATTTTGGTGTTCTGTCTGCTTTCACTCAGTGATTAACAAATCAGAACTGGACGAAATACGTACGTATGTGTCGATGCAGCATCGATAATGTGTGTTTCACTTCATCGAGTATGTAATTTTATTTTTCGTAATCCTAAACAGAACAAATACGTTCATCAACACTGTTTTAAGTCGGCACATTTGAATATGTCCAACAAACCCTTTTACTTGATTTATTACTATACCTTTAGGTTCCATGATGCACAACAATTGTGACACGGACTGGAAGCAAGAGTGTATTTGATTATATAAACAGTAAAAGCATCCCCATCTATTAATTACTTGCTACTTCTGAGTATTTCTCATTTACAGATTTTGTACTGACTTGCATTTAATTTGATAATACAGTGAAGACGAAGATGTCTGATTTTATACCCTTTTTTAAATACTCTATTTCAGTCGAGAAGCTTCAATTGACCTGTTATATTTCTGACCGTTGCCGCTACCTTGACCTAATGGTTGTGTTGTCTACCGTGATGACCTAATAGGGTTATGCTGGCTCGAATAATAATTCCTTAAGGTCCCACCATTCTAGGCAGGTCAGTTGATGATCAGTAGAACTAAATTCCGAGGGCAAAATCTTACTGCCGTCTGTACAGAGGTGTGACAACGGTAAGGTGTTTCTCTTAGACAACCGGTATACCTGCGACGCTGCCTTCCCACATAGGAAGGGTATATTAAAAAAAGTCTGCCCTAAAATTACATACTTCACCTTACTCCACGGATTTCAATCTTCGGCAGTAAGACCTTAACAAGTACTGAGCTAACATCTGAAATCTCTCAAAAAGGCTGTGTGTGACCGACTCCAAGTTGTTGTTCCTTGAGATCTGCGGTCACGCCCCCAGGTCTTTGAGACTAACCTTAACCTACGTTACATCAGGAAGAGCCCTTCCACGACGTAAGCAACTTGGAAGTGATAATGACCCTCTTACCTCTAGCAGCACTCAAGATTACCCCGTTTACGGTCAGTTTCGTACTTCTCCCTACTAGCTCTTCTATTTTTACCCAAACTCTCATCTTTCACTTCTCTCACACGTTACACTGGTGACTAAATTCCACGATACTCTATTTCGAGTTTCCTGAAACTATACTAAACTTCCTGTAGGGTCTTCTAATGTGCGGACCCTTTGCCAAATTGGTCAACAGGCCTCACTAGCTAAAAACCTATAAATCTCTCACCATTGATATATACTGTGTTTCTGAAGCGCGCATACAGGACCCTAGCGTAGTCATTCAGTCGGCGTCACCTATTCAGTTCAGAGAACTAGTGCAAGATACCTTTCGTTTATCCGGGGATCCAGCAGCAAGCTCTCATGGCTGGCTTGTATAGGTATAGCACTAAGTTTGTGCGCACAATAGGCACTCCTTAAATGGATTTCTATCGACAGCCGTCTATGCACTATCCGTCTGAATGGCACAATAAGAACTCAGAAAGATAGGGACACATGCCGATGCCATTTCGTCGTTTCTGTCAATGCCCCTACTGAGTGCAGTTCAGATGAAGTGGAAGGCCAATTCTACGGGAAATTCTCTAACCGCAAGAAAACTAGACAATTATCATAGCAAGAAATTTTAGCTCTCACGTTGGTAGAATGCTAAGCTGTTATGCGAGTTTTAAATCATCCTAGCCCAACGAACGGATAATAGAGACCGTATTCTATAATTATGTTCAGATTACCGCTTGTTTTTAGCAAGCACAAACTTCAAGCATTTCGAGAGAAATTGTGTAACATGGAGACAAATGGACCATTTCGTTGGAGAGGCTCTGTAGAGGATTTGTACTCGTCTTTAAGTACATATTTGGACTCTTATCATGCCCTAGCAAGAGCACACGTTTTCATGTGTTTTACCGAACTCAGGAAAGTCTTAACTAAAAACACGTCGTTTACCAGTTCCTGAACGAGAAAACTAATAACCCTTTCAGCGGAGAGTTGGTTAGACACTTAGTCGATCATGCTCAAAATATTTATCTGAAGAAAATGCTTCGTACGGTTCTAAGGCAGTTATAAATGCAACAGGTTAGGACAGATCAATTGATTTCTGAAACCTCTACTGTACTTATAAAAGCTCGAATACTCATCTCCGTGATCTCAAATAATGATCAAGAACGACGACTACTCAAATGTAGTGGAACTTTCGGAAAAGGATGGGTCAATGACCGATGGACTGAACACTTTCATGATCAGTTTAACTGACCTCTAGCTACCCTCTCGTTTCTGACTGTCCTCAAACTACCTAAGTATAAGATTAACTTATGTCCTCCAACTCTTTGTGAATTTGAAACGATGTAAAACAGCAGGTCTTGATAAGTTACCCTCAGATATGTTTAAGAACTGTGGTTCAGTTTTCCTAAGCAGGTTGACTGACATATTAGCTAAAGTCTGGGACCAGGACATGATCTCATCCTGCTAGTCTCAATCGTTGATTGTCCCAGTTTACAGGAAACTCTCTGGGGAGGCATCAGTTTTACTAACATATTGTTTAAGATACTAGCCTCTATAATCATCCGACGTTTACCTAAACCCAGGAAACAGCAAACTCGGGAAGACTAGGTTGGTTTCAAACATGGGCGAGAGTGCATTGCTCTTCACCAGATCCTAGAGCATAGGCACTACTACTAACATCTGACGATAGTTATATTCCTTGGCTTAAGAGCTGCGTTTGCTTCCATAGATCAGGAGGCACTGGGAGTGTTTATCCAATAAAGGCGTACCTGTAAAGTACTTAAACCTTATGAGGGTTTTCTACTTGATCACCACTGGTCAAGTTAAAGTTTACAATGAACTGTCACGAGAATTATCAACCTTAAGCGGTGTTCGTCAGGGTTGCTCCTTATTCCCATTTCTGTTTAGTTTCGTCATAGATGTTTTTTTAGAAACCATAATTCGTTTGACTAACTTTTTAGAAATTGATCTTTCTAGGAAACCCATTTGGAATACGCAGACGATATGGTCTTATTTTATTAAGACATTGACAATATGCAGGGTTTTCTGAAAACCTTGAGTAACATCACAAGCATATTTGAGATGCGTTTGTCTCTCTAGAACTGCTTCGCATCATCGCCTAGACTGGTCATAGGGAGCCGAGTAGTTGAGTACGTTGTCCCCTTTACTTATCTCGTAAGTCACGTCACCCCTAGTTGGTCGATATCTGACGAAATTTAAGTCTGAATTTAAAATCTCGTCTGACTTTTACCAACCTACCTCACTTTTAGCGTAGATGAGATATCCGGCTTTCAACGAAATGTCGAGCGCACTGTGCAGCGGTCCGCTTTGTTCTAACATATGGGTACAAAACATGGGCTTTGAAAATAGAAGATATGCGTAGGCTCCAGGTGTTTGCTCATAGAAATCTTCATAGTATCGCCCGTATATCCTAGAGTAAGTGAATAAATAATATTGATATTAGACATAGAGTACTGGGAAAATATGGCAAATCAATCGAAGAGGTCGTAAACCTTCTTTGACTGAGATGGTTAGGACATGTGTTGCGTATGCCTGACCTCCATCGGCCTTGTCGCCCTATGCTGGTTGGGGTAGAGGCAGGTTGGTAGAGAGTCGTGGAAGGGCGTCAGTCTATAAAGTCTTCGACTATTGGATTTAGCCATGTTTGTAGATGTATGCTATTTGGTCGGGGTCCGCGTGACAGTCAAGATCGGTTGTTAGAGACATTAGGTGACATGGCTTAAAATCGGTCATAATACCGTTAATGTATTCATTCTTTGTGTTCTGCTGGATCCTAAGCTTTATTATTATTTCGTACTTTCATTTGTTTCGTTCCTTTCTTTTGGGTTATACTATTTTGTTAATCATGTTAATTTGATCACATCGTACTAATGTGGTATAGCAACATGGATCCATGCGCGTACGCGTCAGGTTCTATGTTGTACATGATTGAATGAATGAATATTAATGAAATCAAACACATTAATTACTGGTTTTTGAAAATTACGAAATTATTTAATAGTTTCCTAACATCTCTATCATTTCAGAAATTTCATGTCAAAGCAACCAAAGACTAGTATCATGTTTAACAACACTTCATTTGTTAACGAAGGTTAGACCTGAATTAATGGTTCAGTACATTATGGTGTTGCAACCCTATTTATCCATACGTTGCAATGAAGCTGCAGATGCTCATGTGCTACATTATGTTGTTAGAATTCTAGAAGCTACCTTACCATTGATGGAGCATCCTAGTGAGACATTTGTGGCGCAACTTGAAGAAGATATGGTCCGTTTAACTCTACGCCACGGTAAGATGGTTCTGGAATCCTGTGTTGCATGTTTAGGTGCAGTTGTCAATCGTGTTTCTAAGAACTATTCTCTAGCTAGAGATTGCTTCACACGATTTTTTAACGCTCTTCGAAAATTCCGCAATGAACTTTCAAATGATACTGATTGCAAGATATCTCCAACTATTCGCCCTTCTATTCTTCGAGCTCTGTTCACTGTTGGTTTACTGTGTAAGCACTTCGATGCGAATGTATTTCAATCAAGTAAAAACGTGAGTTGTCTAATAATAGTACTATTTTACGCGTAATGATTTCTTAATCTGCAAGTATTTTAGTCGTATTCATGTATTGTGGTTTCGTATCACTGACATTATTTTCTGTCTTCGATTTCTAAATATAGTATCATGTAATAAAGAATGATGTCTTTCAGAATTGTTCCCCACTTTCCCTTCAATCTCAGTTTATTCATTTTTTGCAGGTAAATATTCGTGATGAAGTATTTGAAATACTAATGTTTTTCACAGAGCAAGTTAAATCAGACATTGAAATGCGTAAGAAGGCATTGTCAGGATTAGGTTTTCTGTGTACCCGTCATCATGAACTACTTTGTGGTCCTCGTCTTTGTAAATTCTATCATAATCTTTTAAAAGCTCCCTATGAGGAGGCAAAACCAACCGACCATCATTTGGAATTAAAGTGTATTGTGCTGGAAAACTTGTTAAACTTTTTTCTTGAAGAAGAAAACCGAATGTTAGAAGCTGACTCGAAATGTAAGTTGTAGATTGTGTATATAATTGTCTCGTATATCTATGATATTTATAGTCTTTAAAAGTTATTTTTTAAAACATTAAACTATTGGATACCGAGTATTTAATAAGTTTCCTCCATTTTTTACACTTTATCCGGTCTACGCGTCGAACGTAACGTTATTTTTGTTTACTTTACTCATTTAGGTAGTTCAATGTTACTA
Organism: Schistosoma mekongi; assembly: GCA_034768735.1. NCBI lineage: Eukaryota > Metazoa > Platyhelminthes > Trematoda > Strigeidida > Schistosomatidae > Schistosoma > Schistosoma mekongi. Next base: position 12,456 of record JALJAT010000037.1, read on the forward strand.
CATAAGTTCAGTTGTTTTGACCTCTACTAAGAATACGTAGACGACCCCATCGTCATATTGGTCAATACAATAAGACCATGTTTTAAACATTCCTTATACGGTTATGGTAAAAATTAGTGGAAATTCACGTTGTTGTCTGTGGTTGCATTGAAACTTGTTGGTTGAAATTACAGAACATCTTTCTATTGTCTGTTCAGCAACGCAAACGTTTTCAGCTATTGGTGGTTTAATAGTCTCGCGAACGAGATGAAATTGAGCTACATCAATTATATATCCATATAGAAAAACAGTTAAAAAGCCCAAATACAGTCGCGATCAAATGAATAGATTGGTAGCTGGGTAAAAGCAAATATGCAATAAATATATATTGCGAACAGGTATCGGTATTTCAGCCAAATCAGTAAACGCTATTGATCTTATTCTTCCCTACACTTGTGTAAGTTAGTACAGTCTTTAATTTCACGACGGTAACGTTTGGTCATTTTGTTACTAACTTAAACTTCAATTGTTAAAGTTCTTGATGATAAAATTGTATCGATTTCTATGTGTTACAGGGAAGGCTAGTCATCGTCAAGAATCGTTAAAAGAAATGGGCGATATTGCTTCAGGTATAGGTAGCTCAGTTGCACAAACGTATCTCAAAGACATACTAGAATCATTCTTTTCACCATTCTTTTCTGTGAGACTCACTGCCCTTTCTGTCATAACTACAATTCTTCGTCAAGGTCTTGTTCATCCAGTTCAAACTGTACCTTACTTGATAGCTATGCAGTCTGATATTGATCCGAATATTCGTACTAAAGCCGATGCTCAGCTTCAGGAAATAGATATCAAATTCCCAGGTTTTCTGACGGTGAGTACCACGCCTCTATTCCTATATTTTTGACATTCTGTTTATCGATTTCTATTTAATGGCTGATTCACACTTTTTATTCTAACTCGATTTAACAGATGCGAGCTGCCCAGGGCGTCAACTTATCTTATCGACTTCAACTTGTCCTGTATGATGAAATATGTGGGAATCTGAAAGTGAATTCAGGAAGGCCTTCTCTTCAGCAATTATGTTCACCTGAGCCTTCATATATTCATAAGTCCACGCATTCCATTTTTACTACACGTCGAAGTACTCGTAAAAGAGCTGAAGCTGACAGTTTGGGCTCTGATGATAATTCAAAGTGTTCCCCAAATACAAATATTTATGGATCTCAGTCGACTCCCACTGTTCTAGAAGATTCGTATGGCGCTGTTCGAGGTACTAGAGATCCTTTCAGTGAAATTCCTTCGGCTTTAAATTCACACCTATATTTATTGCTTAGAAACAATAAAAGTCAACGCCGTTCCCTGCTTAATGGTCTCATATCACTTTTTGATGACTCACAGGTATGTGTACGTTCGTTTTTGACAGTTTTAGCATTTTCTTTTTCTATAAATAACATTTAAAACTAACTATTACTTAAAAGTGCTTTTAAGCTGTTTGATACCTTTCGGAAAGTTCCCTTCTCTTTTGCTGACCAAGAGATACTGTACCTGGACTCTCAAAGCGGATTGTAAAATTGTCAATACATTTTCCCTCTGATGTATTTTGAAGTGATTCATGGAATAGAGTTCACGCCCTTATGGGGAGGAGTTGTATTATATGTGAGAATAATAAATCAAATTTGTTTATGACTTTAGATTCCATCTTATGTTTTTAGATGACACCATCCTACTTGACTTTCTCAGTTGTTCATCTGAAATTAATTATTAACATAATTTAGTTGCCATCTGTAATAGTAGATCCTACATTGTTTTACGGGTGTACTGTCTCTAACTACCGGCTTATTTTCTATTTAATGTAGAAGATTCCTCTCGGTCAGTTGGTGTATGTCGCTGATAATTTGGCTTATTTTCCATATCAGTCGCAAGAAGAGCCTTTGTTTGTCGTGCATCATATAGACTTGATGGTTAGTATGACAGGTTCAGGAGTCTTGAACAGTGTTCGAGAGGCACTTTTTCCAGAACTGAAAATTGCTCTAGAGGCTGTCGTTGCTGCTCAACTGGAAGCGGATGCGAAAAGCCGTGCGCAAATAAAGTTACAATTGCGTGATGAGCTTCAAACACAAAAAGTTGCATCAACTGATGCTGTTAATAGTAGCGATCATGAAACAACTGGGCTATCTGCTGATCAAGTTCAACATACTATCAAAGGAATAAACAGTTCTCCAGTTCCTTTTCTTATGGACAATAATACATCCATTTCTGATTTCTCTGCAACTGCTATTCCTGGAATAGATGGTATGTACTTTTTCCATTTTGTGCTTTCTGGTTTTCTGCTATCCACTGTGTCGATTAACAAGACATTAGATAGAGGTTTTCTTTATCTGAAGTGACTTTATATCTGTTTATCGTTTTAGTAATCATAATATTCTCTATTCCTCTCACAGGTGCCTCTCGTGTCGATCCGGGTCCTTTCGAAGTAGAGGAGGAAGAAGACCCCATAGCGTTGCTTGATAGACTGTTTAAGTCTCGTCAAACATCTTTACCAGTAGTTCGCGATGCGATTCGTACAAGTCGTGCTTGTGTTTTATTGCTTACACTTAGACATTTTTTGAAAGAATCTTACAGCATCACTGATAGGTAAGTCTCCTGAGGCATTAGCTTTTTGTGAATCTGTTACAAATGACTTACTTTTCGTAATTTACGACCTTCATTTCCAAGGATCAATTTTAAGAAAGTTATGAAACCAGTAGGTACGTCAAAATGTTACTCCAACAGTTAATGTTGAGAAATTGAACATCGATTTACACAATATTAAGTCAACTGTATAGTATTTGCTCACAAACCTATTCAATAACCTTTGCACCAGTGTACTGACGCAGTGTACTATATTGGACTATACATTAAAAATTCTAGCTTCTCTGTCATCACTCGTAGATTTATGCGCTAATCAATTAAACTAAATTAAATGATCAGCTTGAAGTACAACTTATTTTTGTTGCATTAGTATTTCGTTTTGCCAAAATAGTTGCAGGTTCTAGGTAAATGTGATTATTTCCATTTTCAACTTCCGTAATTCCATGTTCATGAGACGTTCCCTTTCGGTGAAAACTGACAAAATGCAGAACCTCCTGAATTAATAAACAAGCATATTCTGGATTCTTTAAATACAAAATGTCCCTCTAGGACTGGTCTATTTAGTCACGTAGATTCATAATAAAGAGTGAAGTAATTGGGTGCACTAATTTCTTTATTTCATTTATTAAACATCCCTGATAAATGTGTATCTGATCGAATATCAGCACGGATTCGGAAACTTCACTTGCTTTTTTCCAACTTGCGGTCACCTATAGTTTAGGCAAAATATCAGCGACACTTCAGAATCATTCACAGTAGGTCATTTACATTCACTTTCTATCTTTTCCTAGATCTTGATTTCTTTTTTGTTGATTAATACACTTTCATTCATATTTCTTGAGCTATTTTTCTTGTTAATTGGTATCGCCATATTAGTATAGCACGAAAACTAGCTAAAACGTGTTGTTTATGATATATATATATATATATATATATATATATATATATATATATATATGTCATTTGATATTTTGTATCTCTTTTTTCACATATTTATGTCAGAAAAATTCAACGTTACTCACCTACTGATTCAGCCAAATTATGGGAAAAACCATTGATACGACGTACCAGTATTCATTTTCACCCAATATCTTGTTTAAAAGCCGCCGCAATGGAGATCCATAAATCTCATTCTCGTGCCATTTACAATTGTCATCCATCTTTTAAAACAGATAATAAATTTGTGGAGTTATCGAATCCTAATATCAAGAAAGCGGATACTGAAGAAGAATGCTTAAATGAAATGCGATCCCTCATCCGAGACTACTTAGACTTTCGGAAGCTAATTCTCACTATTGACCCTCCAGGAGAAGAAGAAGTAGGACCTGATGAGTTGAATTCTTCAGTGCAGTCTGGTGGACCTGTCGTTGACGATCGGTTGAATGTAGTTTCAGGTACTATTTATAATCGTGGTAATATTTAAGTTTTCAAACCTGTACTTAATAAACGCGTTACCGCCACTATTTTAATTTATACGTGCATTATCGATTTATGCTCTAGATCTGTTACTAACAAGTTTTAATCTTTTTTATTTTTAGATATTTCACAGCTGAATAAAGGTCGATCCTTAAGAACGTTAGTACCAGTATTTCACAACAGATCTTCAGGCGATGAAAATGATTCAGATGATTCAAATGTTTGTACTTTTTATTTTCCTCCTGTTAATGCAAGTTTTTCCACAGCTTTTTGTTTCCTAGTTACCTTCAGGGATTTAGAACTTCTGTCATGTCTTACTTAATTTTACGTATGATTGGACATATATTTCTAGTTGTATCTATTTCAACACACGATGCATAGTCGTGTAATTTAATATATCATTTCTTTAAAACAACTGTTTAGTAATATATGGCAGCATTTACGTTCTTTTGATTTTTAGGCTGGTGGTGCTTCTCGACTTATGTTGGCACAATCAGCTCCTATAAGAAAACGAAAACCAGCTCTTAATCTACGTAACAATTTAAAAACTATAACAGACCAAAGTGCCAAAAATAAGCGCAAACGTCGCAAACAGTGCACGGTAATTAAATTATTGTTATTAAACTTCAGTTTTCGATAATATAAAGTGCAACTGTTTACACCAAAAAGGCAAACTAAACCAAACGTTAAATTTTTTGGCAAACATCGAAGAGCGTGTTTCTTCTCCGATATGTAGTAGTTTCTAGTTAGTATTTAGCTGAAGCAACCAAATTTATTGTGATATGTTTTATAAGCATTTTGAAACTCGTATATCCGGTATTTTTATTGAAAAATTAATTAATCCGGCAAATAATCCTACAGCTAAAGATCAAATTGAGTAGTGGTTCAGGGATTAAACCTTTTCGAATTTCGGTTAATATGTCACTGTCTCGAATCACGCTCTACCTACTTGTAATTAGGCGACTGTATCATGCCACTAACCCGGCTCATAGCGAAGCCTGTGAATATTTCTCTGACAAGTGAGTTAAATATTAGTTGAACAAAATAAGTTCCCTTAAGTACTCATTATTTTACAAGTGTTTTCTTGGTTTCTCTGTATATTATAATGTTCTAATTTACCTAGATGGTGGTCAACTCTAGTGGTGATGAAACTGAATCAACTGAAGAGTCTGAACCCTCTGATGCAGATTACTGATTTACTTATCCACACTTTCCCTTAACTTCCTATATTCTACAACGCAGTGCAAGTCATGATCTCTGCATCATATTTCGTTCATAAGTCAAACTTTTGCAAAAAAAGGAATTATAGTGTTACTGCAGATTTGTTCTACTTAGTAAATTAAAATGAACCACCATGCAGTTCCTCAAAACAATTCTGTATTTGTCGAATTAACACTTAACTATCATCCCAGACCCAATTTTTGTAATAAAGATTTTTCGATATAATCATCCACACTTTTCCCTAACCATATTACACTTTTTCATTTCTATGGCAGCGTATCTATTTGTTATACGTAATTGTCTGTATAAAAATGTGTGCTTAAATTTCTTAACCCAATTTTTATCGATTTGTCCTAATATGATTTTACAATCTGTATTGTTTTTAAAGTGTAATAATTGGTAAATTGTTCAGATCTCATCAATTACATCTGAATTTATAAACCATAAATAAATTACTCTTTTGTAAAAGCATCGTCGATGTACTCGTAGAGTAACATTCCCTCAGAAAATAACTCTTCATTGTGTTTTTTGTTAATACGGCATGTTTTCGCATAAACTGTTGGCATATTGTTACATCCGGAAGTATATTTTATGTTGTTTTTCACATTTCATCTAAGCCTCAACTTCTATACATTTATAATTCATGATAAATTAGCATTCTAACTGAACAATTTACTTTATTCACCCTTTTCCATAAACCATTGTTCGTAACGTCGCCTTTAGCGACATATTGTGCCCTACAAATCTCTATTTTGTACATACTTATACGTGTATATTTTCATAAGCTTTATTTGACTAGTTGTTAATGCCACTTATCATTCAAACTTCGTTGTACAATGTTTGTTTCCACAACTTATTCATCATTCAGTACTTTCTTTTATTTGAGAAATGTTTCATGTTTATTGGCGTATATTAAAAAAATATTTTTGGATATAACATATTTATTTATGTTCGTTAACATTACGTATTCCTTATTGTTATTCTTTAACACTCCTTTACTCCTTGTATTTGTGTAAATGTTCGTCGTTCGTTGAGTAAGTGTATTCCAACACCTAATTCTTTGTTGTCTTACTTTATTTGGTTTACTCAACGTTGAGGTTGATTAACAATGTATTGTTCGTCACTTACTTTTTCAGTATCCACTATTATGGTACTCGTTCGCCTATTGTTTACTTGTGAGACTGTGTCTAATTGAATCCTATCTTAATTTTTCTGTTCCCATGAAAATTTGAAACATAACTGTTTCTTTTTAAACTGCGTACAGTTCCAGTAGCTAGTTAGAAGTTTTCTATTCGTTGACGGTCATTTTTCCTTCTATCCTGACGGGTATTTTGGGTTGACATTATCTTCACTGTGGTGTGAATCTCTACTTCTTTATTGTAGATATTAATTAAATTGTAATCGGTTGACAACTGAAAAAGATGAAATTTTTGCCGTAACAGGTTCTTAGTTTTTGTCTCATTATATAATCTCTTGGTGCATATCTAATTAGTTAAATGAAATTGATCTTATCTGCTTTGGATTAATTGTAAAATCTTACCAAATGTTCACGAAAAGTCGTCTTAATATAAACCTCAATCTAAAAACAACTAAGTTTCCGTGTTTAGTTAAATGAACAATGAATGATGACTAGTTGCATCAAATTCTTTTAAAACACAAGACTTATCAACATTGTAGAAACTCTAAAGGTCACCTGTATGCCAAATTACTGTGAATTCATTAATATATCAGTTTGTGGTGTTGACTACTATTAGTGGTTGGTTAGTAAAGTGTAATTATTCATCCGGTTCGTAAAATCAAATTATGCATATGAATATTATGAAGTGGAGGATTTGAACCCGGTTCCTTAATGTTAGTAAAGAGGTGGAAATAGCGATATCATTCATAATATTTATCCTATTAACATAGAAGTTGATGTTCTAGGCAGTGTCTGCCTTATTCTTAATTCCGATTGGTGTAGGCTATTAGTCGAATAAAATGTATTACTTACTAACGCTCGTTACTCCTCACTGAGGAGCATAGGCCACTCACCAGGATTCTCCATTAAACTCTGCACTGAGCAATCCTTACCAATTGTTCCCAGTTGCTGTTCATCCTTTTAATGTCTGCTTCCAATTCTCGACGCAGTGTGTTCTTTGACCTTCTTTTCCGTTTCCCAACAGGATCCCATGTTAATGCTTGTCTCGTGATGCAGTCTGATGGTTTCCGTAATGTATGTCCTATCCATTTCCAACGTCTTTTTTTAATTTCTTCGGCTGGAAGTTGGTTTGTTCTCTCTCGTAGTAAACTGTTGCTGATGGTTTCCTGCCAACGGACATTCAGTACCATGCGTAGACAGTTGTTGTCGATGTTTGCAGCAGTTCTCCACGTTTCAGCTCCATGCAGCAGAATTGTCTTGACGTTAGAATTGAGGAGTCTGATTTTGAGGTTGGTTGACAGTTGTTTTGAGTCCCATATGTTCTTTAACTGTAGGAATGCTGTCCTTGTTCTACCGATCCTTGCCTTTACATCTGCATCGGATCTTCCTTGTTCAACGATGATGCTTCCCAGTTACGTGAAAGTATCCACTTCTTCCAGAGTTTCTCCATCAAGTTGAATTGGGTTGATACTCCCTGTGCTGTATTTGAGAATCTTGCTCTTTCCGTTGTGTATGTTCAGGCCTACTGATGCTGAAGTTGCTGCTACACTGGTTGTCTTTGCTTGCATTTGTTGGTGCGTATGTGCTAAGAGAGCTAGGTCATCCGCAAAGTCCAAATCATCGAGTTGCATCCTACTTGTCCATTGAATTCCGTGCATCCCCTCAGATGTGGAGGTCTTCATGATCCAGTCAACCACTAGGAGGAAGAGAAAAGGCAAGAGTAGGCAACCTTGTCTGACTCCGGTCCTCACTTGGAATGCATTTGTCAGTTGTCCTCCATGCTCGATTTTGCACTGTGTTCCATCGTAAGAGTTCCGGATGATGTTGACGGGTTTCTCTGGTACGCTGTTGTGTCGAAGAACCTTCCATAGTGTTCTCCTATCTACATTGTCAAGCACCTCATAATTAATGAAATTGATGTACAGTAACGAGTTCCACTCAATTGATTGTTCAACGATCTATAGTGCTGCGATTTGGTCTGTGCAAGACCGATCCTTACGAAAACCAGGTTGTTGATCTCGAAGTTTACCATCCACCGGATATTTCATTCTGTTCAACAATACTCTGTTGAAGACAGTAGCGTGATCCCTCTGTAGTTGTCACATTTGCTCATATCTCCTTTCTTTAGTATCTTGATAAGATGTCCTTCTTCCCAGTCTGCCGGCACTTGTTCTTCCTCTCAGATCCTTCGGAATAAAACGTGGAGTATCCTTGCTGTTAGGTCGACATCTGACTTGAGTGCTTCAGCTGGTATATTGTCAGGTCCTACTGCTTTCCCACTTTTGGTTTGTCTGATGGCCATCTTGATTTCTTCCATCGTTGGTGGAGTGACATCTATCGGGAGATCTGTAGGTGCTGCTTCGATGTCCGGTGGGTTTAGTAGAGCTGGCCTATTTAGAAGCTCCTCAAAGTGTTCTACCCACCTATTCTTTTGTTCTTCAATCTCAGTGAGTGTCTTGCCTTCTTTGTTCTTGACTGATCGCTCTGGTTTATCATGTTTATTTGCCAGTTTCTTTGTTGTGTCGTATAGCTGTTTCCTATTTCCTTCTCTTGCAGCTTTCTCCGCTGTCGTTGCAAGGCCTTCGACGTATTTCCGTTTGTCGGCTCTAATGCTCTTCTTTACCTGTTTATTTGCTTCTTTGTATTCAGTTTGTGCCTCGATTTTGTTTGCTCTTGTTCGGCTGTTGTTGATTTCTATCTTCTTGTTCCTCCCTTGTTGAGTTTTGCTCAATGTCTCAGTGGAGATCCATTCCTTATAATGGTGTTTCTTGCGGCCTAGAACCTTCTGACACGTTGACGTTAGTGCTTCTTTGATTTCTTTCCAGTTGTCCTCCATAGTGGTTTCTTCTTTCGGCAGATCTTGTAAGGCTTGGAACCTGTTGTTGAGAGATATTTTGGATTCTATGAGTTTGTCAGTATTTCGGAGAAAGCCTTTACTGAGCCGTTGTACTTCTGCTACTCCAGTTGTCCATTGCTTCTTTAGCTTCAGTTTCATTTTAGAAGCCACCAGGTGGTGGTCTAAAGCTATGTCATCTCCTCTCCTGGTTTTTACGTCTTCCATTGATCTTCTAAATTTTTTATTGATACATATATGATCGATTTGATTCTCTGTAGTATGTTCCGGTGAGACCCATGTAGCCTTGTGTATGCGTTTGTGGGAGAATATTGTACCACCTATAACCAATTTGTTGAAAGCACGTAGGTTTTTAAATCTTTCATTTCTTTCTCCCAATCCCTGTCGTCCCATGATTTCTTCATATCCAGTGTTGTCCATTCCGACTTTGGCGTTCAGGTCCCCCATCAGGATTGTCAGATCATTTCTTCGACACTTTGCTATAATTGATTGCAGTCTATCGTAAAACTGATCTTTGTCTTCGTCGTTGCCGTCGTTGGTTGGTGCATAACATTGGATAATATTCATTGTTATCCCTTTCTTCATTGTTTTGAAAGATGCTTTGATGATCCAGGGTCCATGTGTTTCCCATCCCACAAGTGCATTACGTGCTTTTTTGGACAGCATCAGAGCAACTCCTTGGGTGTGAGTAGCATTTTCCTCTCCGTGGCTGGAGTATAGTAGCATCTCTCCCGAAGCCAATGTTTTCTGTCCAGCTTGAGTCCAACGGGTTTCGCTGATTCCGAGCATTGTCAAGTTGTATCTCTTCATTTCTGCAGCTATTTGATTTGTCTTCCCGCTCTCCCACATTGTAACTCCGCCTGTAGCCCGCACAGGGTTGCTGCCGGTCCCAAGTCCGGATAAAGGAGGAGGGTTGGGCATGGGGTTAGCAACCCCACCCCGTAAAACAACTATCATGCTAAAAAACAGTTCACGAGTAAAAACCCATATAATAATTCTAACTTTGCCCTTGGAATTGGAAGGATCAATATGACGCTCCATGGTGAAAGCCGAGTTCCCTCGGAAGCCATGAGGCCGATGCCTCCCCTTCTGACAACCGGAGCAACAATTAGTATACTTGACCGACCTCAAACAGCTGTCCCCTGGGCACTGCGGTCACACTCTCAGGTCATCACGACCTCCCCTAATCCTCTTTCTCTTTCAGGTTCCTCAAGAATAACCCTTCCACGGTGTGGGCAACCGGGAAGTGATAACCGCCCTCATACCTCTAACAGCACACGAGATCATTTTGCTCGAGGTCAAATCCCACCCTCAACCCTCAATAACTCCCTTATTCCCACGATTAACCCGACGAGCCTAACCTTATCACCTGACGCCTCTAATACTAATGGTTTGAGTTCACAAAACGTTATTCCTGGTCTCCTGAAACCTCGCACTAAACTACATATCGGAGCTTTTAACGTTCGAACCTTAGGCCAAATAGGACAACAGGCCTCCCTAACCATGACCCTTAATTCTCGTTCCATCGATGTCTACTGTGTCTCTGAAACGCGTATACAGGATCCAAGTACAATCATTCACCTGACCTCACCTTGTGAAAACAAAGAACCGGTCCGGTTCACCCTTCGTGTTTCCGGAGACCCCACCGCTACCACTCGAGGCCTTGCTGGTGTAGGTATAGCACTAATTTCAAAAGCTGAACAGGCTCTCCTTGACTGGATTCCCATAGACAGTCGGTTATGCGCTGTCCGTCTAAACGGGACGGTAAGAACTCGGAAAGATAGGGACACACGCCGTTGCCTCTTTGTTGTCTCTGCCTACGCTCCCACTGATTGCAGCTCAGATGAAGTAAAAGATGAATTTTACAGAAAGCTTTCCGACGTCCTTCGTAAAGCTAAGCGTACTGATGTAGTGATTATGGCTGGTGACTTTAATGCCCAAGTAGGTAGATTAGACGAAACCGAAAGGCACCTAGGTGGATGCTATGGTGTCGAGGCCCAACGAACAGATAATGGAGACCATTTATTACAACTGTGCTCAGATAATCGTCTATTTCTCGCAAGCACTAACTTTAAACATAAAGAAAGACATAAGTTGACATGGCGGCCTCCACAGTCAACTCAACATTGGTCTCAAATAGACCACATTGCTATCAGCCACCGTTGGAGAGGCTCGATAGAAGACTGCCGCTCATTTTGGAGCACATGTTTAGACTTAGACCACGCTTTAATACGAGCGCGTATTAGTCTGCGTCTCACTGGACGTAAAAGACCCACGGCAAAGGTCCCCATGATAGTCCAACTTAATGATGAAAAAGTCGAGAATATATTTCAGGAACAACTTAAAAACCAATTAATGAACTGTATAAACGATACCCACCCCGAGTCAGCTTGGAATGATATCCAAAAAGCTGTTGAAACAGCAGTGATATCTACTAGTAAACTAAACCAAAAAGTTAGGAAAACTCAGTGGATTTTAGCTGCATCTACTGAACTGATAGATGCTCGGCAACACATCCCGTCTAGTCCTAAATACGATGAGGAGCGAAGGCAACTTAACGCAAACTGGTTAAAAGCTTACGAAATGATCGTGAGCAGTGGTGGGTGGCGAAATCTAAAGAGATAGAAAAGGCAGCGGCAATAGGTAACAGTAGGCAACTGTTCAGACTTATCAAGGAAACGGGCATCAAAAATCCAACTGTAAGTGAAACTATCGCAGAAATAGATGGGAGCACTATTCACTGTCAATCCAGAAGGTTGGACCGATGGGCAGAACACTTTAGGGAACAGTTCAATTGGCCCTCGGCGTCATCCCAGTTGCCCACCATTCCCAAGCAATCTGAATGGCAAGTTAATACTGGTCCCCCAAGTCTTAGTGAGGTTGAGAAGGCTATAGGGAACCTAAAGCGAGGTAGAGCAGCAGGACCCGATGGGTTGACCCCTGAGATATTTAGGGATGGTGGTCCAGTTTTAGCAGCGAGATTAACTGGGATCCTGTCTAGAATCTGGGAATTGGGCGTAATCCCACCTGACTGGTCTCAAACACTAATTGTTCCAATCTATAAGAAAGGACAGAAGTCCTCCTGTGACAATTACCGAGGAATCAGCTTAACTAATATAGTGTCCAAAATATTAGCTTCAATCATACTTCGACGCCTAACTAAAGCTCGTGAAGAGCAGACTAGAGAGAACCAAGGTAGTTTCAGACCTGGACGTGGCTGCATAGATTACCTATTCACACTTCGGCAGGTTCTAGAACATAGACACACTTTTAGACGCCCAACAATAGTTGTATTCCTTGACCTTAAGGCGGCATTTGACTCTATTGATCGTAAGGTTATGTGGCAATGTCTGTCAATGAAAGGCGTACCAGAGAAGTACATTAACCTTATACAAGCTCTCTACTCGAACACCACATATCGAGTGAGAGCTTATGGCAGATTGTCATCAGAACTGATTACCACAAGTGGTGTTCGTCAAGGTTGTCCGCTTTCCCCATTTTATTTAATCTTATCATCGATATACTTTTAGAGTTGACATTGTCATCGTCTGACTTCGGCGGGGTTGACCTCCTTCCAGGAGATAAACTAGCTGACTTAGAATATGCAGATGATATAGTTCTCTTAGGCGAAGATGCTGATAAAATGCAGAATCATTTGACTACCTTAAACATGAGTGTAAGGATGTTTGGGATGCGATTCTCTCCATCCAAATGCAAAATGTTACTTCAGGGTTGGATTGATTCGACACCGAAGTTAGTGATAGGGAGTGAGGCAGTTGAATGTGTTGACCGCTTCACTTATCTTGGCAGTCTCATCAGCCCTGACGGTCTGGTGTCTGCTGAAGTCTCTGTGCGTATACATAAGGCCCGATTAGCTTTTTGGAATTTGCGTCATCTGTGGCATAGGCGAGACATCCGACTACTGACCAAAGGACGCGTTTACTGCGCAGTAGTTCGGTCTGTCTTACTTTATGGTTGCGAAACATGGCCATTAAGGACAGAGGATATTTGTAGGCTCCTGGTATTCGATCATAGATGTCTTCGAAGCATTGCTCGTGTTTTCTGGGACCACCGAGTAAGCAATACGTGGGTTAGGAATAGAGTACTAGGTAGATACGGTAAGCCTATTGATGAAGTAGTAAATCTTCATCAGTTGAACGATCAAGAACTAGATAGGTTAGGCACAAGCGTATATTACAGTGTTACCGAATGACGAATCCAACATATCAAATAAAAAGGTAAATATATAAATTACAGTTATCTATCCATTCAATTGTGACCATCATCTGTCTGCCTACGCCTTCACTAACCAATCACTATATGCGCAAATCAGATATGTCAGTTAGACGCAGCCAA
>JALJAT010000037.1:33999-57082 GCA_034768735.1 Schistosoma mekongi
TGATACTCCATGTGCTGTATTTGAGACTCTTGCTCTTTCGTGTGTATGTTCAGGCTAATGATGCTTGAAGTTGCTGTCACAGGTGTCTTTGCTTGCATTTGTTGGTGCGTATGTGCTAAGAGAGCTAGGTCATCCGCAAAGTCCAAATCATCGAGTTGCAGCTAATGTCCATTGAAGCAGTGCATCCCCCTCGATGTGGAGGTTCTATGATACAGTCAACCACTAGGAGGAGAGAAAAGGCAGAGTCGGCAACCTTGTCTGACCGGTCCTCCTTGGAATGCATTGTCGTTGTCCTCCAGCTCGATTTGTGCCCTGTGTTCCATCGTAAGAGTTCCGGCTGATGTGACGGGTTTCTCTGGTACGCTGTTGTGTCGAAGAACCTTCCATAGTGTTCTCCTATCTACATTGTCAAGCACCTCATAATTAATGAAATGATGCTACAGTAACGAGTTCCACTCAATTGATTGTTCAACGATCTATAGTGCTGCGATTTGGTCTGTGCAAGACCGATCCTTACGAAAACCAGGTTGTTGATCTCGAAGTTTACCATCCACCGGATATTCATTCTGTTCAACAATACTCTGTTGAAGACAGTAGCGTGAATCCCTCTGTAGTTGTCACATTTGCTCATATCTCCTTTCTTTAGTATCTTGATAAGATGTCCTTCTTCCCAGTCTGCGGCACTTGTTCTTCCTCTCAGATCCTTCGGAATAAAACGTGGAGTATCCTTGCTGTTAGGTCGACATCTGACTTGAGTGCTTCAGCTGGTATATTGTCAGGTCCTACTGCTTTCCCACTTTTGGTTTGTCTGATGGCCATCTTGATTTCTTCCATCGTTGGTGGAGTGACATCTATCGGGAGATCTGTAGGTGCTGCTTCGATGTCCGGTGGGTTTAGTAGAGCTGGCCTATTTAGAAGCTCCTCAAAGTGTTCTACCCACCTATTCTTTTGTTCTTCAATCTCAGTGAGTGTCTTGCCTTCTTTGTTCTGACTGATCGCTCTGGTTTATCATGTTATTTGCCAGTTTCTTTGTTGTGTCGTATAGCTGTTTCCTATTTCCTTCTCTTGCAGCGTTCTCCGCTGTCGTTGCAAGGCCTTCGACGTATTTCGTTTGTCGGCTCTAATGCTCTTCTTTACCTGTTTATTTGCTTCTTTGTATTCAGTTTGTGCTCGATTTTGTTTGCTCTTGTTCGGCTGTTGTTGATTTCTATCTTCTTGTTCCTCCCTTGTTGAGTTTTGCTCAATGTCTCAGTGGAGATCCATTCCTTATAATGGTGTTTTCTTGCGGCCTAGAACCTTCTGACACGTGTGACGTTAGTGCTTCTTTGATTTCTTTCCAGTTGTCCTTCCATAGTGGTTTCTTCTTTCGGCAGATCTTGTAAGGCTTGGAACCTGTTGTTGAGAGATATTTTGGATTCTATGAGTTTGTCAGTATTCGGAGAAAGCCTTTACTGAGCCGTTGTACTTCTGCTACTCCAGTTGTCCATTGCTTCTTTAGCTTCAGTGTCATTTTAGAAGCACCAGGTGGTGGTCTAAAGCTATGTCATCTCCTCTCCTGGTTTTTACGTCTTCCATTGATCTTCTAAATTTTTATTGATACATATATGATCGATTTGATTCTCTGTAGTATGTTCCGGTGAGACCCATGTAGCCTTGTGTATGCGTTTGTGGGAGAATATTGTACCACCTATAACCAATTTGTTGAAAGCACGTAGGTTTTTAAATCTTTCATTTCTTTCTCCCAATCCCTGTCGTCCATGATTTCTTCATATCCAGTGTTGTCCATTCCGACTTTGGCGTTCAGGTCCCCCATCAGGATTGTCAGATCATTTCTTCGACACTTTGCTATAATTGATTGCAGTCTATCGTTAAAACTGATCTTTGTCTTCGTCGTTGCCGTCGTTGGTTGGTGCATAACATTGGATAATATTCATTGTTATCCCTTTCTTCATTGTTTTGAAAGATGCTTTGATGATCCAGGGTCCATGTGTTTCCCATCCCACAAGTGCATTACGTGCTTTTTTGGACAGCATCAGAGCAACTCCTTGGGTGTGAGTAGCATTTTCCTCTCCGTGGCTGGAGTATAGTAGCATCTCTCCCGAAGCCAATGTTTTCTGTCCAGCTTGAGTCCAACGGGTTTCGCTGATTCCGAGCATTGTCAAGTTGTATCTCTTCATTTCTGCAGCTATTTGATTTGTCTTCCCGCTCTCCCACATTGTAACTCCGCCTGTAGCCCGCACAGGGTTGCTGCCGGTCCCAAGTCCGGATAAAGGAGGAGGGTTGGGCATGGGGTTAGCAACCCCACCCCGTAAACAACTATCATGCTAAAAAACAGTTCACGAGTAAAAACCCATATAATAATTCTAACTTTGCCCTTGGAATTGGAAGGATCAATATGACGCTCCATGGTGAAAGCCGAGTTCCCTCGGAAGCCATGAGGCCGATGCCTCCCCTTCTGACAACCGGAGCAACAATTAGTATACTTGACCGACCTCAAACAGCTGTCCCCTGGGCACTGCGGTCACACTCTCAGGTCATCACGACCTCCCCTAATCCTCTTTCTCTTTCAGGTTCCTCAAGAATAACCCTTCCACGGTGTGGGCAACCGGGAAGTGATAACCGCCCTCATACCTCTAACAGCACACGAGATCATTTTGCTCGAGGTCAAATCCCACCTCAACCCTCAATAACTCCCTTATTCCCACGATTAACCCGACGAGCCTAACCTTATCACCGACGCCTCTAATACTAATGGTTTGAGTTCACAAAACGTTATTCCTGGTCTCCTGAAACCTCGCACTAAACTACATATCGGAGCTTTTAACGTTCGAACCTTAGGCCAAATAGGACAACAGGCCTCCCTAACCATGACCCTTAATTCTCGTTCCATCGATGTCTACTGTGTCTCTGAAACGCGTATACAGGATCCAAGTACAATCATTCACCTGACCTCACCTTGTGAAAACAAAGAACCGGTCCGGTTCACCCTTCGTGTTTCCGGAGACCCCACCGCTACCACTCGAGGCCTTGCTGGTGTAGGTATAGCACTAATTTCAAAAGCTGAACAGGCTCTCCTTGACTGGATTCCCATAGACAGTCGGTTATGCGCTGTCCGTCTAAACGGGACGGTAAGAACTCGGAAAGATAGGGACACACGCCGTTGCCTCTTTGTTGTCTCTGCTACGCTCCCACTGATTGCAGCTCAGATGAAGTAAAAGATGAATTTTACAGAAAGCTTTCCGACGTCCTTCGTAAAGCTAAGCGTACTGATGTAGTGATTATGGCTGGTGACTTTAATGCCCAAGTAGGTAGATTAGACGAAACCGAAAGGCACCTAGGTGGATGCTATGGTGTCGAGGCCCAACGAACAGATAATGGAGACCATTTATTACAACTGTGCTCAGATAATCGTCTATTTCTCGCAAGCACTAACTTTAAACATAAAGAAAGACATAAGTTGACATGGCGGCCTCCACAGTCAACTCAACATTGGTCTCAAATAGACCACATTGCTATCAGCCACCGTTGGAGAGGCTCGATAGAAGACTGCCGCTCATTTTGGAGCACATGTTTAGACTTAGACCACGCTTTAATACGAGCGCGTATTAGTCTGCGTCTCACTGGACGTAAAAGACCCACGGCAAAGGTCCCCATGATAGTCCAACTTAATGATGAAAAAGTCGAGAATATATTTCAGGAACAACTTAAAAACCAATTAATGAACTGTATAAACGATACCCACCCCGAGTCAGCTTGGAATGATATCCAAAAAGCTGTTGAAACAGCAGTGATATCTACTAGTAAACTAAACCAAAAAGTTAGGAAAACTCAGTGGATTTTAGCTGCATCTACTGAACTGATAGATGCTCGGCAACACATCCCGTCTAGTCCTAAATACGATGAGGAGCGAAGGCAACTTAAACGCAAACTGGTTAAAAGCTTACGAAATGATCGTGAGCAGTGGTGGGTGGCGAAATCTAAAGAGATAGAAAAGGCAGCGGCAATAGGTAACAGTAGGCAACTGTTCAGACTTATCAAGGAAACGGGCATCAAAAATCCAACTGTAAGTGAAACTATCGCAGAAATAGATGGGAGCACTATTCACTGTCAATCCAGAAGGTTGGACCGATGGGCAGAACACTTTAGGGAACAGTTCAATTGGCCCTCGGCGTCATCCCAGTTGCCCACCATTCCCAAGCAATCTGAATGGCAAGTTAATACTGGTCCCCCAAGTCTTAGTGAGGTTGAGAAGGCTATAGGGAACCTAAAGCGAGGTAGAGCAGCAGGACCCGATGGGTTGACCCCTGAGATATTTAGGGATGGTGGTCCAGTTTTAGCAGCGAGATTAACTGGGATCCTGTCTAGAATCTGGGAATTGGGCGTAATCCCACCTGACTGGTCTCAAACACTAATTGTTCCAATCTATAAGAAAGGACAGAAGTCCTCCTGTGACAATTACCGAGGAATCAGCTTAACTAATATAGTGTCCAAAATATTAGCTTCAATCATACTTCGACGCCTAACTAAAGCTCGTGAAGAGCAGACTAGAGAGAACCAAGGTAGTTTCAGACCTGGACGTGGCTGCATAGATTACCTATTCACACTTCGGCAGGTTCTAGAACATAGACACACTTTTAGACGCCCAACAATAGTTGTATTCCTTGACCTTAAGGCGGCATTTGACTCTATTGATCGTAAGGTTATGTGGCAATGTCTGTCAATGAAAGGCGTACCAGAGAAGTACATTAACCTTATACAAGCTCTCTACTCGAACACCACATATCGAGTGAGAGCTTATGGCAGATTGTCATCAGAACTGATTACCACAAGTGGTGTTCGTCAAGGTTGTCCGCTTTCCCCATTTTTATTTAATCTTATCATCGATATACTTTTAGAGTTGACATTGTCATCGTCTGACTTCGGCGGGGTTGACCTCCTTCCAGGAGATAAACTAGCTGACTTAGAATATGCAGATGATATAGTTCTCTTAGGCGAAGATGCTGATAAAATGCAGAATCATTTGACTACCTTAAACATGAGTGTAAGGATGTTTGGGATGCGATTCTCTCCATCCAAATGCAAAATGTTACTTCAGGGTTGGATTGATTCGACACCGAAGTTAGTGATAGGGAGTGAGGCAGTTGAATGTGTTGACCGCTTCACTTATCTTGGCAGTCTCATCAGCCCTGACGGTCTGGTGTCTGCTGAAGTCTCTGTGCGTATACATAAGGCCCGATTAGCTTTTTGGAATTTGCGTCATCTGTGGCATAGGCGAGACATCCGACTACTGACCAAAGGACGCGTTTACTGCGCAGTAGTTCGGTCTGTCTTACTTTATGGTTGCGAAACATGGCCATTAAGGACAGAGGATATTTGTAGGCTCCTGGTATTCGATCATAGATGTCTTCGAAGCATTGCTCGTGTTTTCTGGGACCACCGAGTAAGCAATACGTGGGTTAGGAATAGAGTACTAGGTAGATACGGTAAGCCTATTGATGAAGTAGTAAATCTTCATCAGTTAAGGTGGTTAGGACATGTGTTACGTATGCCTGACCACCGCCTACCTCGACGATCAATGCTGTCTGGTGTAGGAGTAGGCTGGAACAAAGCTAGGGGCGGCCAAACCGAAACATGGCACCAGTCCATGAAGTCATTGACAATTGGGCAGAGCCATATTAATAGGTGCAGACTACCTGGTTGGGGTCCGCGTGACGCTCGTAATAAATGGTTAGAGACTGGGTGATATGGCTAAAAATCGTTGGCAATAGCGCAGGTGCATCCATTCCTTGTCTTCCTCCAAATCCTAAGTTTCTGAACTTATCATAATTTTCTCTTTACTGGATCATATTTTCTTAAATCTCGGTCTCTATTTCCTTCCATGAAGACTAACTCTGTTACTACCTTCCCCACTCTGGGATTTGATTCGACAATTTAATCTCTATCTGCTAATTGAGGCATGGCAACTTGAACTGACGTACGCATGTACCAAGTTCTACGTTGCAACTGTCTGTCTGTCTGTCTCCCACATTGTTCGAACATTCCATGTACCTATAAAAATATTTGCTCTGGTTATTAGGAGGGGCATCTGCCTCATAACTTCCGAAGAATTTCGGCTTTCATCATGAGGCGTCATAAACAATAAAATGTATACAAATGTAAAATTGTGTAAAATCTTTTCACGATAAACGAATCAAGTGGACATCCTAAGTGGCTGTTTACTTTTTGAAATGGAAACACTGATAAGTGGTAGGTAATTATTTGCTAGTAATATTCCTTTATTATTTTTGTTAGGACTTGTTGACTCCACTTCATAATGTATGTATATACTTTAAAGTGTTACTGAATGATTGCATGAATGGGTACACTTTAGACATCTACACCAATAACAAAATTTATAAGTCTGCTTGAGTATAGGGATTTGCGTTGTATGTGGTTTGTAAATCATGATAAATTACATGATAGTGTTCACTAATTAAGATTAAAACACTCAATAAGAATCGAGCGTTTAAATAATTTTGAAATCTTCTGAATATCTGATGAACTTCGTGCGCATAACCCATGCAATTACGCTTATCATTATACCAGTAAAAATGTTTGGTTCTTTGTTGCATCAGTAGGTAGTAACACGCACTACTTTAAAGTGAATTGAAATTTATCAAGGAATCTGTGTGTTCTTACTTTACGGAGATTGTAGTTATTTTTAGTTTAACTTACTAATTCAGATTATTTTGATTACTTAAGTGACAAATCACTGAAGTGTCGTGACGAAGTGTCATTTCATAGAATGTTAGTCAGTTGCTTAAGTTACTCAGCTAGTAGTTTAAGTATACAGTCACAAAAAAGGCATACGACTACTTTAGTGGTGATGACTGTTGCACCATTTAGATATATATAGATGGACATTAGATATTTTCCACAGATGGACTGAATTAGATCGTAATTTAGATTTCTTTAAGTTCAAGATACATAAATACTTTTAGTAAGAAGATTTAGATTGCTTATTACTGACGAGCACCGTCATAATCACTGATTATTCTGCATCTTGTAGCTAGTTAGGATTTTACTGTTTGTTATTATAATTGCTAGTAATAAGTTAGTAAATAGGCGAGCTAGTCTGCGATTGAATTGGCTGGTTAGGAAATACTTGTTCTTAATGTCTTTGAAGTGGCCATATTATTGAGTAGGAAGGTATATGCATGACTAATTATTTCATGTTAATTCTTGCTAGTACGATTATGATGGCAGAATTGACAGTAGTATCTGCATAGTGTAGATTGTGTTAGGCCGTTGTGCAAAACTAAGAGGATTGTCATAGCTTAGTAATCGAAGAGTCAGTAAATGAATATAAATTATGTGGTTACGGAAGATATATTCACAAGAAGTACTGTTTGTAACAGACTTGTCTATTGGAATTATTGTTATAACATGTAAAAAGCTTATCTGTTGTGCGCGGCCGCCTGTTCAGGTGTGCCTAGTTGATAATGCGCGACTGCCTTATGCCCACTAGGTCCTAAGCCGGAGACAATAGACCAACCAGGCAGAAACGAAATCAGAATTGGAATAAGATTCGTATTATATTTCACACATCCCTTTATATGTACAGAATAATCGTAGTGGTTATTCATTAATTGAAATTATCAACATTTATAATAATACAATTAAATGCTGTTAAGTTTACTTGTAGCAACTTAGCTTAAAAGTTCACTTCAAACCTTAAGCATACGCCAGAACAATTAGGCTCCAGTAGTCATTTACTTCTTCATTCTGCACAGGGATTATATTCCCTATTTTCTTATATTGAACGTTGAGAAGTGTTTGTGTGTTTGAATAACTAGAACCGCGATCAACTGTCTCCTGCCCACGCTACTCAATAAAGACCTATTCCCATAATAGTCTGGTTTCTTCTCACACAAGATCGGGATATACCTAGGCGCTAAACTGGTGAGCCATGTATCGAACACAATATTTCATTTCAGTTGTGCATTTCACTTTTTCTTTTTATATTCAGTCATAAAAATAAGTTTTTTGTTTTGCAATAATTAAGATTGCGTATATATATATATATTTTATATACGTAGTATTTTATTTTTACTGCTCATTATTTTCCTTCCCTATTACGTTATCATATTGTTCATATAATATAGCAGATTTATTCCAAATGGAAAGCCTAGGTCATCGGTAGACATAGACACCGTTATGAATACGAATATCCTACCCCCAGTATTTGATCTTAGTGACGCCGAGTTGTGGTTTGATTAACTAGAGAATTATTTCACCAGATACGGCGTGTCAACAATCCAAAGTTAACCGACACACAAACTCACCCATTGGAGTTTTTCCCCAACCGGTTGCGCGTTTCGCACATGTACATATCGCCTTAGTGGGTCCTTACTTGCGTTCAAATGGTTTTACATGCCTGTTTACATACATAGATAACTTTACGAGGTTTCCTATGGCCGTACCGATCGCGGACATCACAGCCGAAACAATTGTCTTCATGCAGAACTGGGTGACCATTTTTGTTGCTTTTCCATTGCCGTTCTATTTACGACCAAATATAACTACTCTTCCATCCTTCGTTGCCTTCTGATATATTCTCATTCGTAAGAGTGGGTTCAATCGTTAAAAGTTATCCTGGTAATACCGCAAGCGTAACTTGGTCATATATCGGGTGCACTTTATCGGTGAGTGCGACGTGATCTGGCCACGTTCATAACTGTGGGTTCGTTCCTTTTTATAGGTTTTAACAGTATTTTTGGTGTGATTATTTTTTTGGCACATTTTTACTGCACTTATTTTTTGTATTTGCATATATTGCATATATATGATGACTGATCAGACGCCTAAGTTCATTAAGATTAAAACTCCCACACCTCCAAACTTTCTGCTCATTCTTTTCTGGACAGAAAACTTAGAAGCTCGGTTCTGCTACGCAAAAGCCGAGTTTTGAGACTACGGCTTGACAGACCCACCCGTTTAGTTCCTTGCTGTCGTAACGTTACTTCCGCATGAATTGAACAGGTACGTCGCTCCTTTCTTTTTCAGCCCTGACTGCCTAGAACCTTATGACCAGCTCAAAAGATCAATTCTCAAACGCGGAGACTTATCCGACAGACGTCTTGATGAGTTGTTTCACACCATCGAGCTAGGTAGCGGTTCAGCGACGGGAATGTTGTCGCGCATGAAAGAGGTAATTGGCTAACGCACCTTCCACGAAGGTCTTTTCCGCCAACTCTTCCTATCAAAACTGCCACAACAAGTCAAAGCAGTTCTGGCAACGTTTAATAACAACCCAGTAGATGAACTAGCTTTGTCTGCTAAGCGAATTATGGAGATCACCAGGATTCGCGACAATGAGGTTTATTTCATTACCGAAAAACCTCGTGCCACCGAAAACGACGTAATGAAATTGTGTAATGCTCTTTCTCGTTTTCTTGACTTGAAGAAATGACACCGACCGAACAATTCTCGTCGACGAAGTACATCATGGAGAAGATCGTCGTCTCGACTTCGACGAAGCGAAAACTGACATTGGTGTTGGTACCACAACACCTATGGAAAAAATTTTAAGAAATGTAGAAACTTCTATTGTTTTTCTAGACATAAACCCACTGTCGACGCATCGGGAAACTATTCCGCCGGCACGCGTTAGCGGCAACCGTAGCCGGTGGAAGCAGCTGCCAATTATTTATCACTGACGTGATAACGAAGGTTCGATACCTTGTCGACACTGGCGCAGAAGTTAGCGTCCTCCCAGCTAATCCACCTGATCGCCAACATGAAGTTGCATTCGATCTACAGGCAGCCGATGGAAAACACATAGCTACGTATGGTAAGCGATATGTCTACCTAAACGTGGGTTTGCGAAAACCCAAACACGATTTTTATCATCGTTGATGTGAAAATATCTATCATAGGCATGGATTTACTTAGCCACCACAACTTGCTTGTGGACGCTAGTAAAACGCGACTAGTGGATAGTAACACAAATCTGTACGTTCGTGGAACCTCCGCTACAGGTTGTAGCTTATGTCCTCTTCGTTTTAAACATTTAATTAACCCATATTTTCAGCCGATACTCGACAAGTATTCAAATCTGAATAAGGCGTCATCGAAATTATCATGTGTAACCAGCAATGTTACACATCACATCACGACTACAAGTCAACCTGTATTCTCCAAAGCACGCCGACTAGCGCCTGAAAAACTAAGGATTGCGAAAAACGAATTCGATCATGTGATTGACTTGGGAATAATTCGACCTTCCAGTAGTCCATGGTCATCTCCACTACATATGGTCCCGAAGAAAGATAGCAATGACTGGCGTCCCACAGGTGATTACCGACGTCTTAACGCCGAAACTACTCCTGATCGTTACCATTTACCGCACATCCACGATTTAACGGCCACCCTGAAGGAAATGACAATATCTTGAAAAATCGACTTGGTAATGACATACAACCAAATACCGATGTCTGAAAATGGCATACCCGAAACCGCTATTGTAACCCCTTTTCACCTTTAGGAATTCCCCCGAACGCCTTTCGGGTTGAGAAATGCAGCACAAACATTACAGCGTTTCATCGATGACGTGTTTCACGGGCTTGACTATGTCCATGCATACGTCGACGACTGCTTGATAGCAAGCCCAGACGTAACATTTGGATATAACCCTTAGAAGACCGCAACAATATGGAGTTACCACAAATATACAGAATTGCCAAATTGGAACAACCTCGTTGGACTTCCTAGGGCATACTATTGATGCTAATGGTATGCAAGCTCAAAACACAAGGTGGCGGCTATTCTGCAGTACCCAGAACCAACCACCATTAAGCAGTTGCAAGCTTTCAATGGATTGGTAAGTTTTTACAGACGGTTTATGCCGAATTGTGCATCTATCATGAAACCACTAACGGATATGTTTAGTGGGAATAAAAAAGTGGTCACAATGGATGAAGACTCAAAGAAAGCCTTTACTGCGACTAAAGAAGCAATAGCCAATGTGACTACGCTGGCACATCACAATAACAAAGCCCCTGTCAGCATCGCGCTCGATGCATTTGACTCAGCGATTGGCGCAGTTCTGTAACAATGGACTGACCAAACTTGGCAACATTTAGCATTCTTCTCAAGACGACTAAACGATACGGAATCGAGATACAGCACTTTTGGACGTGAACTGTTAGCCATGTACTGTGCTGTACGACATTTTCAACATTCCATCGAAGGCCGGGAATTTACAATGTTCACTGACCATAAACCACTGACATTTTCCATGAATTCATCTTCAGATAAGTACTATCCGCTAGAGTCGCGTCATCTAGATTACATTTCCCAGTTCTCTACTGATATACGACATATATCTGGAGTGAACAATGTAGTTGCCGACGCCTTATCACGAATACATGCCTTGAATCGTATCCAAGGCATCTACCTTGTTGAACTAGCTCGAATCCAAAATAAAGACAATGATCTTCATCACGAGTTATCCACAACAAAGCCTAAAGTTCAAACAAAGACGATTGGAATGGGTAAGAACACTTTAATTGTGATACCTCGACAGGTATAGCACATCCAATCGTCCCCGAGTGATTGACGAATCATCTTTGACACATTGCACAACCTCTCTCATCCTGGAGTTTGTGCTACGTGTAAACTGATTGCTCAGAGATTCTGCTGGCCAAGGATGTATAAAGACATCAAAGAATGGGCACGCTACTGTTTGGCCTGCCAAAAGAACAAAGTAATTCAGCACAACAAATGTCCTCTTGGCACTTTCCCAACTACCGACGCTCGATTCGACCATGTCCACCTTGATTTGGTAAGGCCCTTACTAGAATCAAATGGATTTTCTTATCTTTTGACATGCGTGAACCGTTTTACACGCTGATCAGAAGCGACTCAACTAAAAGACATCACTAGTAAAACGATTGCTCACGCAGTCGTCGAACGACGGATAGCGAAATTTGGTTGTCCATCTACAATAACGACAGACCGTGGACGTAAGTTTGAATCTGGATTGTTCCATTCTCTGACCAAACTGCTTGGAGCAACGCGCTTCCGAACAACTGCCTACCACCCACAATCTAACGGGTTGGTAGAAAGATTTTATCGACAGCTGAAAGCTCATTCGTAATAGTGGGTTCAATCGTTAGAAGTTGCCCTGGTAATACCGCAAGCGTAACTTGGTCATATATCGGGTGCACTTCAATATTATTAACAGCTTTATACTGCGACATACCATGCGAAAATGTGTGTTGTTTTCAGGCGAAACATTAAATTCCATATTCGTTTGACTTTTCTTAGTTCTAATTATTTTTGCCACAGTTTATAAATATCACTAAGCTAATTAGAGTAACTTATTAAATGTTTATAGTATCTCTAGCATCTTTCCAACTGTAGTGTGCTGACTGACCTAATGACATTATATTTTGTAAAAATGTATCATTGTTACGTGTGTAATAAATCCTTGTTCTAATATGTCACTAATACATACTTTGCTAACGTTGTATAAATGTATCATTAATATAATTGTACACTTACACTTTACACAGTTTGCCTGTGGCGCTTACTGCTGCTCGCTGCTCTCGGAAGCGTAAATACATTGTTGCCGTATTATTCTTCGTTCTGACTGAGTTTTCTCCACCGAATGCTTGGATTAATAATTTAATCCCTTGTATAGCATCGGAATTAAATACTCAACGTCACGTTGGCTCTTTCTAGCTTTACTGACCAGAGCGAAACTACACAGGAAGCCAAAAAGGTACATACGTGTGGTAGTCACCTGGGACATTCGTCATTCATTCCGATTTTGCCGCTAATCCAAGTAAATCACATTCTGCTAGACACTGTACTTGTTATATACACTTATATTGACTGTTAATATAGTATTTGTACCCATTTGTGTCTAGTTGTAAGGCGATATTGACTCTATAGTGTTCCGTGGCCACTACAGTAGTGATGTGTCATATCTAAGATTTTAAATTCTGTTGTACAATTTTCCGACCATTGAGTTCCTAAATAATAAATAAAAAACTTTTTCACTAGCTTATAGCAAACTTACACCACGACTAATGACTCATATTAGTTTCAGGATATCATCATAAAGCATTGTCTAGCCTTGACAATGACGTAATATGATTGATACAATTAATGTAACTATTAACAATTCGGGTTGATAAACTTATATAAAATTATCATTAAATGATGTGGTTTCTCCACAGCATCATACAAACAATTATTATAAGTCCATACTATTGTCATAGACATAGGTTAAGGAATAATACTTCCCTTAGGTAAAATCTATTTTGTTTTGGATAATCACAAAATTTTTCACCCATTTTGTCGACATTCGAAAATTTAATTAACTGGAGATATCATCCAGTACCGTGCCGATAAGCTTTCCACATTGGCTATACGGTTTGCATTGACTTATAGCTTCATCTGACCCTAATAAGCCTAAACATTCTCATATTCTCGGTGATTCATTTTCTTTCCTAAGCGCTTGCTATAATTTTCAACCTGACAGGTACTATCAGTACCCACCGTAATGAACCAGTCATAAAAGGCGGCCGTCACATGTTCAAGGTTGCCTAGTTAATCTGACTTCTGGCAAGTTCACGCACTTATATATATATTCTTGTTTTCTTTTATGAAATTTTTTAATGCATTTGCGTACACAAGATTCTACACCATGTTAATTCTCTCCCATATGGCCAAGCCATTCCGAAAACCAAACACTTACGTAGAAACAAACACTTATCAATTATAGTTAAATATATATGTATATATATGTTGCACTTCAACTCTTTATGCAAACAATAGAGCGATTCTTTAGGTGTGATTGGGTTTCATCATTTTTGTTTTGTTCTAAAGTAGATTCTTCTTTAATTTTTAATTGAGGGCGACTAAAGAGGCTGGACAGAGCATGGGAAAATCGTACCTCACAAACATGGTGTTGGGTGGCCCGCTTGCGGTATTTGCTTAGATATTTCTACTTTATTTTCTTGCCCTCTTACTTTTCTAGCTCTAGTCACCGTTAGTAGGTCTAGTTCACCAAGTGTCCCATCATCCTTTGTAGGGGAATGTAAATGCTACAAGATTAGATAGCAAGTTCAAAAAAGGAAATGTCATCCTATCATTGTTGTCGAATACTGACAGACTGTTTGCCAAGGATTGAGTGTCAGGCGTTCGATGGGCTAGTAATTCTGAACTGAGCTGCAGTGGCGGAACTGGGATGATTTTGTTTGGTATGTTGATCAAACCGACGTTCCTACGGAAGTCGTTTCTTGGAGAAAGCTAATTTAGCAACTTAGGTTGACTAGTTAAAAGTTTACTTCAAACTTTAAGCATGAATCAAAACAAGTATACTCCAGTATCCATTTACTTTTTTATTCTGCATAGGGATTATATTTTCTATCATCTTATATTGAACGTTGAGAGGTATTTGTGTTTGAATAACTAGAACCGCGGTCAACTGTCTCCTGCCCACGCTACTTAATAGAGACCAATTCCCATAATAGTCCGGTTCTATTTGTCATTAGATCTGGATATACCTAGGTGTTAAAAGCTATTACATAAGGGTTACAAAAATCACATAGAGTGGCAAATCATTACAGGAGAAATTGGATGAAGGTATTTCATTTTGTAGGAAGCTAGAAGCAAATTCCATCATGTTGCATGCAGAGCCCATGGTATTATGAAGAGATATACTGACAGATGAATTAGATGTTACCAAATCATTAGGTACGCTATGTGCAATATGTTTCAGGGTTGTAGTAGTGTTATTGCTACATAGCAACTCGTAAAACATATTTGGTTTGGTCGTAAATACATTAGTTTGCGAAGTACCAAAACTATGCGTATGTGTAGAAGAAACACAATTACTTGAGGCCATTACCTTTTCATTATCAAATATTGCAGCTGAAGTACTAGGAAGACTGGATATAGGCACAGATTTGGGTGGCTGGTACAAATTATTCGCTGAAATCAAGTCCCCGAACAAACCTTCACTTGTTATGAAAGATAAGTCAAGTTGGGGATCTTTCAAGGGCTGTCGAGAACTTGCAGTAAAAGTTAAAGGAATAAGTCCAGAGCTCTCACAGTTTTCACTAGGTGTTACTGTACTTAAAGAGTTGTTTGAAGTAGGAATATTGTGAGTTTGTAATGTTAAATCAACGGATAACTCATTCTGCTGAACGTGCATTTTCACTGGTGAAGGGTGATAATCAAACTTCGAGTGAGCTCCGTGATGACTTGGATGCGCACGGTTCTGTTCCCTATTGCGTTTCTTTTTCTTTTCCTTTTTATTCAACCCGCCATCTAGTTGCTCAACCATAAAAACAGGTTGCGAACCATCATTCGTAGGCCGTTTAGAAATTTTTAAAGATAGTTTTTTAGTATCCACATTAACTTTTACAATATTATATGTTGAAGTAGGAGATAATGAATTATCTTCAAATTTACTTGGAGTAGTAACACCAGAAGCAGCTGCAGTAGTAGCATTTGATTCTCCTTCTGTCCCGCTTGCTTTGCCACTATTATAGCGCTTACGTTTTTTCTTTTTCCGTTTCTTCTTTTGTTTGTTAGGAGATTCAATTTGTTCCCCGAATGCTGAAAATAAAATATATGAGTATAACTCGTCGAATAGTATATAAGCGCATCAGTACAAAACCTATTTCGATCGACAATGTACTGACAGCAATCCATAATGAAAGATTACACAAAAAAGTTGAAAAACTACAATAATATCCTCTAGTGATGATATTTAAAGGGCCGCGAAAATTCAGAGTCCCGTCACTACAATTTCGACAGGAGGAACCAGGACATTTAAGACATGAAACCTGAATGTATGAAAAAAGATTGAATTTCCCCTATTATGTTGGTTGTTGGCATCTGCAGAGGCCTGTAGATGTACCAAATAAGATTATATATATGTGTGCAATATTAGCACAAATAACTGTGCGACTATTCTCACTGGCTTATTTGCTTACTTCATTGGATAACAGAAACACCTACCTACTGAAGCCGATAATATGACTAACAGGTGGTATTTTAGAGTATTATTGGGCAGACATATTTAGTTTAGAATGGCACGTTCTTTTTAAAAAGCATGTTGCCTATGGCTTAAAATCCCCATATAGCTTATGTTAATGAATTCGGGTACAAATGACATATTGAAGATATAAGGTTACCGTTCCAAAGTTTCTTATTTTCAAATGCTTCTTCCAAATTATTATCACATTTTATTTGGACCATAATCAAATAAAGGCACTTATAGAATGATGATGCAGTTTTTTATCTACCGAAAAACAATACACAGCATTCTTCTTATTGTATAGAAAAGCGCAAGAACAAATACTTGTGCAGTTTAAGATGAATTTATTTTATTTCGGTGGTTTCTCATCAGTTTCATGCAACCTGGAATATTTCTGATGTATTAATGCTCGAAACAAAGTCTAACATAATTATAAAGATGAAATTGGCTAAGATTATATAAATATGGTAGATATATGGATATATATATATATATATATATATATATATATATATATATATATTTCAATTGTGATGGTCATTTTTGTGGAGATTGATTATTTTATTTGATTGGATATATCACAGATTGATGTTAACAGTGGGAATTCTACCACTGGATACCGACCCAGTGGTGCCGATGGTTAGGCGTTCGCGTCAACTGGAAGCCACTGGTGCGGAATCGTGGGTGCGCACTGCTCAGGAGTTCCACACTAGAACGAAACAGCTGTCCAGTGCTCCCTGCTTTTCAATGCTACCCTGCCAAAATCAATCTGTGATATATGCAATCAAATAATATATATATATACATATATGGTGAAAGAGGGTATCAGGAACAGCAAACAAAATAGTAGTCAGAGTTTAAGTGAATATATAATAATAAGTTGGAAAAAAACACTTGGCGGTGCTCTAGAATGATATGAATTAAGCTGTCATTAGAATTAAAATGTGATGTGACATAGTTGAGTGAATCAGAGTTAGCAATATAAATAGTGTTGCATCGACATTAGTGTGCAGGTATATCCAATCGACGAGTCCTAAATAGGACGGAACGCGCGTCCTGAGTTTCATTAGCCAGTCACAATCCGACTTAAATTATATAAACAGTTGGCAGTAACATGGGAAGGGTATCTGTCGATTTTCTCAGTGAACATGTTCCATGCGACATAACTAGCCTTGTAACGTTATAAGTTCTCGTTAGTATCATGTTGAGTCTTCTGATTGTTTCTTCGATGTCATAATCTTTAAAGTTGGGTCGGATAAAAACAGGCATTCTTGACTGTGATTCTATTAGATTTATCAGTTTTATTCTTGCAATGTTTATTAAAGAATTTCTCTTGGTAACCATCCTTCCATAGGCTCTGTTAGATATCCATAAGTTTTGCATCTAATTTACCTGAGGTGCATATCTATTGTGCGCTTAGAAGTAGCCTTTTTACTGAGCCTTTTTGTAATGGACTGGACAAACGCTATTAAAGTTTAAGAACAACTCATTCCATGTAGCCAATCTGTAAATCGATCAGTGTATTAAACCATTTTTTGATTGCATGTTAACATCCAAAAAATGAAATTTATTATACTTTTCAAATTGAACATCCTTATGCGCATTGTTGAAAATTTTAAAGTAGGGATTTACATGGCTGCGAAACGTGGGCCATGAAAACTCAAGATATACGTCGACTCCAGATATTTGACCATAGGAATCTTCGTAACATCGCTCGTATATCATAGAATAGCCAGATTAGTAATAGTGAGGTTAGACAAAAGGTTCTTGGGAAACAGGCTCAATCAGTCGAAGAGGTCATTAACCTTCATCGACTGAGATGGCTGGGACATATATTGCACATGCCCGACCACCGTCTACCCCGTCGTGCTATGTTGGCTAGGGCTGAAGTAGGATGGAGGAAGGTAAGGGGCGGGCAAACTAAAACATGGCATCAGTCCATGAAGACCTTGACTACTGGTCTAAGCCATGTAGGTAGATGTAGATTACCTGGTTGGGGTCCGCGTGATGATCGCAATAAATGGCTGGAGACACTAGGCGATATGGCTCAGAATCGGTCACAGTTGCGCAAGTGTATTCACTCTTTGACCTCATCTAGATCTTGAATTCTATTGTTATTTTCTGGACATCTTTACTTACTTTTCTCTCTTGTATTCTGTTTATGCGTTACCTGAATAATCTCGTAGTGCTAATGTGATATGGCAACTTGAACCTGCGGGCGTTTGTGCCCGGTTCTACGTTGCTGATTATGATGATGATTTGCATGTTGCTCTTTATCATAGACGATAAGTGTATCATCAACATACCTACAATAATGCGTCATTTCTACGACCACCTTTGAGTTTTATGTCTTCAAGATAGGGTCTAATGGACTATCCATTTCAACACCAGCTTGATGATATGTCATTGAACTGGAACTGAATGTCATTTGTGCACTAAATCTGAGTAGTTTAAAGTCAGTCACTGGTAGATGAGGTAGGTCAGAATGTTGGCATATAATATCTATGATTTCAAGAATAAGTTGTAAGATATGTTACATAAAGCTAACCTTTCAAGCAGTTTTCGCATAACTGTCGACACGGAGGCTGCGATGAACTACTGTCAAAATAGGAAGAATTTGGCATAAACTTATCGCTCTCTAAAGCGTAAATCGACACAATTAGTACAATAAAATAATCAATATAGCCGGTCAAAAATGGAATAGAAAAACATATACCGAACAGTGATTGGAAATACGTAAAAATAACTGATTGTGATTATTAATCATGTTTATAAAAATAATACAGGTTTGTGACTCGTTATTAAACGAAAAATAGTCTATGCAATCAGACGGCCCAAGTGGTAGGCATTTGACTGAATCTTGTTGGTCGGGTTAATTACGAACATAGTTAACAGAGGTGTATCGGTAAATAAGGATGTTGAATCAAACGAAATCCGTGACTTACCAGGGATATATATTGATTAAAGTGTTTAATCAACTAGAAGTTTTTCATAGAAAATGCGATTAAATTGATGACGGACAGGCTTTCTGTCAACCCCTGAGATGCTTTTAGTTGAGGTGAGTTTATCACTTACATAATACGTCTATGTGAAGTATTTGGTTTTTACACCTTAGGTAGGTCAGAAATTTATGACAACTGAGGCTAAGTCATTATGCATCATTTTACCAAGGGGTTCCTTTTCATAAAGTTCCTTCAACAGTTTGGTGATCCCTTTTACTGTCGAATCAATCAAGTCTTCATTTATTTTATTATCTTTGAATCGTCATTTGTCACTTAAGATAGATACCATCTTTACAATGTAATCGGGCGTGTTTATCAGGAAGCCACCAGCGCCTTTATCCAGACATAATATCGTCAGATGGTCATTTTCGTCTAGGGTTTGTAATGCCTTTTGACGTTATTCAGATAAGATTCGCAATTCCACATTGCGTGAAATGGATATTGATATATTGTTAAGTATAATTACGTCATCATATCACATTTTAATTTTAATGATTTAGCTTTATTCATATCATTCTAGAGTATTGCCAACTGTTTACAGCAACTTATTATTACTAGCTGTCCCAAGCCCGGATAGAGGAGGGGGGTTGAGCATCGGGCTAGGTTTCCCATCTCCTAAAACAGAAGCTTGCAAAAAATACGCTAAACAGATTAAACAAACTAAACCATATAAACTCTGCCCTACGAGTTAAAGTAATAATTATGACGCCATATGTTTAAAGCCGAAATGCTTCGAAGTCATGAGGAGAAACTCTGGAAAAAGTGGATACTTTCACGTAACTGGGAAGCATCATCGTTGAACAAGGAAGATCCGATGCAGATGTAAAGGCAAGGATCGGTAGAACAAGGACAGCATTCCTACAGTTAAAGAACATATGGGACTCAAAACAACTGTCAACCAACCTCAAAATCAGACTCCTCAATTCTAACGTCAAGACAATTCTGCTGCATGGAGCTGAAACGTGGAGAACTGCTGCAAACATCGACAACAACTGTCTACGCATGGTACTGAATGTCCGTTGGCAGGAAACCATCAGCAACAGTTTACTACGAGAGAGAACAAACCAACTTCCAGCCGAAGAAATTAAAAAAGGACGTTGGAAATGGATAGGACATACATTACGGAAACCATCAGACTGCATCACGAGACAAGCATTAACATGGGATCCTGTTGGGAAACGGAAAAGAGGAAGGCCAAAGAACACACTGCGTCGAGAATTGGAAGCAGACATTAAAAGGATGAACAGCAATTGGAAACTATTGGTAAGGATTGCTCAGGACATAGTTGAATGGAGAATCCTGGTGAGTGGCCTATGCTTCTCAGTGAGGAGTAACGGGCGTAAGTAAGTATATATATATATATAATTATGTTGATATGTTTGCCATATTTATATAATCTCAACCAATCTCATTTTTATAAGCACGTTAAACTTTGTTTCGAGTATTAATACATTAGAAACATTCTAGGTTGGATGAAGCTGATGAGAAACCATCGAAATAAAATAAATTCATCTTATTCTGTGCAAATATTAGTTCTCGCTCTTTTCAAAACAACATAGGTCTATCGTAACTTCAAATTTATCGTGCAGGTATATTAACGATCGGATAGTCAGTATACAGTTTCTATGGTCACTTTGCCATAGTATATTTGAAAAAACACATTAGTTACATAATATTGCTGTTTCACAGTCATTTGATGATTTAATTTTTACTAGTACCCTGATACAAAAGCACTTATATATCTACCTGAGGATATCTTGATATTATTTGACAGCCAATTTACCGCGAATACGAAAGTTATCCACTCTTAAGCTTAGTCTCACGGTGTTTGTAAATAAGTAGACTACTGTGCACCCACTGGGACTCAGTAAC
Organism: Schistosoma mekongi; assembly: GCA_034768735.1. Lineage (NCBI taxonomy): Eukaryota > Metazoa > Platyhelminthes > Trematoda > Strigeidida > Schistosomatidae > Schistosoma > Schistosoma mekongi. Next base: position 54,913 of record JALJAT010000037.1, read on the forward strand.
TATAAACCGAGTATTAAATTACGAATCTGACAAGAGGTCATCATACTTAAAATAGGTGGTGGACATGAACCGTTTGAGTCAATGGCATTGGAACAGACAAGAATCTTAATTCTTATGAATTAACTCTTAAACTAAATAAAGACAAGCTATGTGTGGCTAAGATATTTGATATTTTGACTGGTTTTTAGACATTTTTATGCATTTTTAGACTAGAACCTAACACATTTTACGCTTCAAAAGGTCATAGCTTCAAACTAGTCAGTAAACAACAAAACAAGTGTAAATTAAAAAGACCAGCTGAAAATAATGACAGACACTCTTTAGAAGATCTGTAATGTCAATGAAATGGCCATTCGAATAAAAGATAGCATACATAGGAAGTTTTAACAAGGTTATGTGTAACGTTATTGCAAACTCACAGTTTGGGCAAAGAGAAAGTTCGGTAGACACTGGTTGATCTAAAGATGAACACCACAAACCAGGGAGTACTTTATGCGCAGTAGAAACATTGACTGGATTAAAGGATTCATAAGAAAGACCACAAAATCCTCGTTTTTGTTCAAAATTGGGTAGCTTTCTCAAAGAGCTGACAAGAGGTTCGGGCAATAAATGGGTCTTAATTATGTCACTAGCAAATCCCTCTTTGAAATCACTAGAGATAAACACAAGACATTCAGTAAAAACCTACATGTTATTTGTACAGACACTTCGAAGCGCTTCACTGAGGCAACCCACGAGCCGATCGTGACCAAAACGAAGACACCGGAAAGCATCTATTGATATTCTAGAATCATGTAACAAGGTTTCCGCACTGGATGCAGAGTGTAGAGGAGCAGGCAAAGGGAATTCAGGAATTATATCAGTTAAACTAAATACAGCACTCAGAGACTGAATAGGGATGCGAGAAATATCGCCGTTCATCCCACTACACCTTGCTACTAAATTGGATAGAAAAAAATCCAGTAAGTTATACAGTTGGGATACGATACAAATACCAACAAGCCTTAACAAATTAATGTATGCAAGGATCAAATTGTAAGGCTTCCTTGTTTTTTTCTCTCAAGGGGCAGCATACTAATGTTGTAACTCGTACTTGATAGCTTGACTAGCCGCAAACAACTTTAGCACTTGAACGCCTTGAACCCTCCTAGTCGCAAATTCAGAAGACGAGTAGCCAGGAACTTTATTCCAGTAAAATGGAAGGTGAATTGTGTACAAAATATCCGTATATTAATGATTTTCTGAAACAACAAAACCAGTACTATAATCCATCCAATCCGAACTAAGAAATCTCGACTGTTACCCAATCAGAACGCGCCACGTCGAGATTTTGGAAGGTTCTATCGATCAGTGATTGGATGGAATGTCTCAGGCCCCTTCAAGGGCTCTGGGGTAATTTGTTGAGGTTTCTGGGAGCCATCTTAATGACTAACTGGATGACACAGTCATATGCAACAAAAATTGTTTATAAAAATTATCCTTTGGAGAACAGTAAAGAACATATGCTTAGGAAATTTATTGAGAACCCAGTACCGAGGAAGTTCATGTTGCAGCACTCAAACCCAAACAGCAAAATAAGAATTACTACATAGGTATTTTTGTACAAATAAGTTCATGGTTTATTCACTAGATTCTCTTGGACAATTTCGATAATATTACTAATGATACAAATGGATTTAGATGTTCATGTCGAAAGTCGACAGTGGTACTAGGTGATAACGCGAAAGATTTAAACGAGCAGTAACACTTAAAATGTACCCAAACTTTAGAAATAATATAATCCAATGCCTAACACTAACTATATTGGTAAAATGACGACATTTGAAGAGCTAATTATTTCGTAAAACTTACTCAAACTAATACTATGTTACCTTGTTTCTTTTTCAGATATTACCATAGCTAGTACAGTTTCCTGTTATTTCGTCCATACTTCTCAACAACTCGCACCAATGTACCGGTATGGAATATTTCCACTAATTGTTCGTCTTTAGCACAACTTTGCTTAGTGCATAATGACTTGAGTACACCAGTCACTTGTAGGAAAAAGACCATAAGATGGCACCCCCCCCTCCACATACGAAATTATGTAGATTCGGATGATGTATAAATGTAAGACCATATACCCGTAATTTGAAATATCAAATGAAAGTTGAAATCAATTTTATATGAC
>JALJAT010000037.1:64948-97290 GCA_034768735.1 Schistosoma mekongi
AGGTATTTTGAGAAAAATTTAGGGCGTTCTCTGTGTCTCATTGAATAATGATGGCTAAACGATATACTAAGGATTAGCTAACCCTTCTTCTCAGTAATGTTTGTATCTATGATCAGTGTAGAACCTAGCACATGTGTGCATCGATCCAAGTTGCCATACTTATAACATATAGCAAGATTAACATCACATAGCAGAAGTAGAAGTTACTCCAATGATAATAATAATAAAAACAAACAAGAGTTAACATAGAATATGGTTCAGGGAGAAAACAGATGGAGCGCGAAAAGATAGTTATGCGATAATTTTAAACTCGGGATTTAAAGAAGGACATTTAGTGGATGCATCTACAACAGTGTGACCGATTTTGAACCATGTCACGCAACGTTTCCATCCAGTGGTTACGGTAATCACGAGGACCCCATCCAGGTAGTCTGCATCTACCAACACGACTCAAATCGGCGGTCAGTGACTTCGTGTACTGATGCTACGTTTTGGTTTAACCCTCCTTAACTCTCTTCCATCTTGCGATCTACAAGTTGTCAACTTTTCTAGAGTCAGTTGAAGAAACACACTTATGGAAAAGTCTTGGTGACGTTCCAAGTAGTGTTAATCATCGACGAAAACCTAACCATGAGGACTTTAATTCATATGCTGATAAAGAGAGTCTGTCAACTGACATAGTAATATACGCTGAAGACTCAGCAGAGTTTTGTCGTGATGCCTCCAAATTAAAATTAATGTATGTTGCTACCAAAGGCACAAGATAATCGTCATCGAGGTTAGAATTTCCGCAAAATGACATTTTTGTGACCTTGAGCGCATAAATCCGTGGCAGCAACTTCTCATTAACAGCTTCTCAGACGGCTCGTTCTCTAGTGGCCCCAAGAAATCTCCACAACACTCATATTTGTGGAGAAATATGGCTATCGATGGGTGAGTCTCCAGTTTTTACTAATTTAATTGGATAACATTTGCTTGGCCTGTTCATCACAAAGAATTACGATCTAAAAGCATCGTTTGGAAATATATTGCTTGGTTGACGATTTTTCAGTTGGGATGATTTAGAACAAGCAACTGTAGAGTTTCAGACTGTAAGGAAAGTAGAATTAACTCAGTCGTCGATCACCTGCACCCACTATATTCATTTCGGAAGTCAAGCCTCGTTTTCGTCTTTCAAATACATGTATGTCGTTTTTAAATGTTCACTTGTTATTGAAAGATAATCTCATGTAACTAGTCGGAGAAGCAAACTGTAAAATGAACTATAACTATATGTTGCTGGCACATCTAAGGTGCAGTATCTTTAATGGCAAGCGTTGTCTTTGTTACGATCTATTGAGTCGACAGTTGAAATTGTGCTAAGATATTGTATACACAGTTCCGACGTAAGTGTCCCAATGGATTTCGTTATTCTATTTCCCAAGCTGTCCAAACAATTGCTGCAAGAATGATAAGCACACATGAATGGAAGGTTGAATTTTCTAAGGTTTGGTGAAAGTTTGGCAATGTGGGTGTTTACAAAATTGAAGACTATACGAAAAGCATTTCTGAGAGGGTACGAAATAAGTTATTTTATTGTCTCATAACCTAGTATATTTTTCCTTTTTTAACAGGTTTTTTAATCATCGCACTCACTGAAAACCTCTGCTTATATCTTCCAATATTAACGAATTGTCTATAATAAATAGTTTATACTAAATAATCACCTCTTGAATTTCCATGTCTATAGTAGTTTGGAGTAGTATGTATTAGAGTTAGTAGTGTACCATAAATGATGTTCTGAATCATAAGATATTCGCCTACTATAGTTTACGCACATTAGTGTATTTCTAGTAATAGGTTTAATGACCTATACGAACAGTTAAATCTCCTTGATCCTCGAGCTTGATTCTTATTGAATTAATAGGTGAGTGGTGTCATCTTAGGTACAAGTTACACCAACTGTTCATAGTCAGCGTTATTGTTATTCGCAGTCAAAATGTTATTAATACAATTAAGTCTGTCTGCACTTCTTGTTTAACAAGTCAATTGAGTTGTTTAACTAGTGATGTATGGAAATCGTCCACTACATGGATGCGCGGATCGTGTCAGGCAAGCTGGTACTGAATCTAACATAAGAACCAAAATATATTCGAAAGGGGTGCTTCTTCCTAGTTAGTAGCCTATTAAGTAACAACTTTGGATGACATTCTAAAGCGTAATCTTTCTGATGTCATACGCTATTATACACGGTCGCCAAAAAAGGCTATGTCGTAAGGTAGTTATCATAAATAATATCATGTTGTCAAAAAGGCCGAACGGGCAAGCAATGTTTTATTTGGTGAAAACAGAGAATATCATAGAATATTACATACATTACTTCTATTAATCAATTTTCACATCCTTTGCGTTCTCTGGACCGTGTCGTTTATCACCTTGCTTCACTTGGTTGTTCTCGATTCTCCTCTGTATTTTAATCATGCTTTACTCCTTGTCATCTCGCAACTCGCCTCATATGCTGTTTACTGACTCTTCCCGATTTCCTTTGACGCTCTGCTATCTACTACTTATTGATGACCCTATAAGCAGTATCCACCATAGTGTGTTCACTGTTCGATTAACACCTACTTCCCCGCTTAATCTACATATACATAACAACTTCACGCTTCCACCAATTCCAAACCCACCTTATAGTGACACAAATAACAACGGATCCAGCCCCAACTATATAAATTCCAACTTTTATTGTCGTTATAACATAGTAGATGTTAATCAAATATTTTTCCGGATACGGGACATAGTAGCATAATAGCAAAACAACTGGCCGACATAATTTTCGACTAAATGGCATGTGTAACTTCCTTAATCCCTTACAACCATGGACAGCAACAGTTCCCAACCTATACCCCAGATTAACAAGTTTGAACCCTAACTGGTAATATGAGCTGTCCGAAAGCCAATAGCCCTTGGCATCTCACTCAAAATGCGCCACTGAGCAATCCTTTGTTGCCTATGCACTAGTATCTTGTCCATGTACAATATATATATCCTTACCAATGATCCAGAATGGTACCCCAACCAACAACAACGTCGTGCATCTTAAAGTCAGAGAGTACCCTAAGATGTCAGTCCTAATATTTCATTCACCCTTTAAGTCAACATATGCTCACACCTCCCTCCGGCATCCAATTCTCCTTACTACAACCTTGACCCTAACTAAACCAATGCTTACGAGTGGTGCTGGATTCCATCTATCGTCACTACTAAAATTGAATGGTAGTATCACTTACAACATAAGTACTTGTACCACAAGGAAATTATATGATAACTGATGTGGAAAACATAGCAAATTAGCTCACAATACAAAAGTTGTGTGACAAACAACCGCTAATTGCTCGTTTAAGGTCTTAAATTTGTCCCACCTGACACTGATGCTAATTAGCGCCCAATCTATATTGAATAAAATGACACGTCCAAGAACCCTGGTTCTCCTATGCAACCCTACACTTGCTCTAATAACGGATAGTTAGTTGCTTTCTGGTGTTTTTAACTCACCTTTTCATAGATGACTATGCTGTATTTCGTTGCGATAGAGCCACTAAAGTAGGTGAGGGGCTGCCTGGCATATGTATCCAATACTATAAAAGTGGAAAACATAGATGACGATGTTCTTGAAGCAACGCCTGACTTGATATGGTTAGAAATACATGTAAATAACTACCGACTACTAGTAGGTTTTGTATAAAGTGCTCTGAATATATATCTATTCTAATAGACACCTAATGATCGCACTATTTAGACATGTTGCTACGACGCAAAGCAAAACCTAGCACAAACTTTTACTTAATTAGGTATGGTCAAATACGGAACAAACTGCCAGCTAAAGTACGCATGGCGGACAATCTCCTAGTAATTTGCAAGCCACTCTATATAGCCCTCAAAGATATTAGCTGCCTGGTTGATTAAGCCACTTATTCAAACACACCGAAAGTAATAGGTCCCCTTAATATTTAATTGAATATCAAAGACAACGGGATGACGTCTCTGAATACAGGACACCTATGAACCATTACACCTCCATCTACATTTCATCAGCCAGAAACATAAATGACTTATAATCGATAAGTTCATGCTTTGGACTATCCTTGTACCCGTACGCTTAAAGAATTTTCCTTTCTTGCTATTTATGTACTATGTAGACCTATTCTCTCGATTCAGCAAATATGGCACAAACCCAATTACTCTATGATGAATGTCCGCAGAACTTAATATCTTACTACTAAGGTGCACCAGTGACTAGAGCCCAGAGTAAGTTCACAAGTTTTAATAAGTGTTCTCTACTAATACATTCCTGAAAACTCAAGAATGAAATGTATCTTCCAGCTTGTCTTGTAAATGGTATTATTAGTCAAGCATTCATTTCGCAAAAACTATGTGTTCCATTGTAAAAGAGTTGAACTTTCTGCATCATAATGACCATGCCTGTAAACCGGCGTGATTTCTGTAATAAATAAATAAATAAATAATTTCCACCCCCTTTTAGTCAGTTTTCTGTTTACTGCTATATGATTCACAGTTCATTCAGACCTGCTGCTTGAATAACTTACTGGTCTCCTAATACCTACTAACAATATGCTAGTTTCTGTTAACCACTCGTCTAGCCACCGAACACTATACTACTCCCTACTTCCAATACTAATTCATACTTCTGAATAGATACCAGTCAGAGCAAATAGGTATCTACTTTCTATTTTATGGCTTTAGTAGACTGTGTAACTTGTCAAAAGATGCCTGCTCGGATAAGGTTGACCATAAGAGAATTCGTATCGTTGAGTGTCGAGTATGACAACGTAATTTCCATACAGCCTGTAAATTTACGAGCTTAATATCATAAAGGAGGGAGGATGGAACTTTTAACCAGCGGACATGGTGTCAGAGATAATTTTAAATTCCCCTTGTTTTTAGGGCGGAATATGTCTATACTTACGTCAACATACTAGGTTTCTTACAACAGCGATTGCCTCAATATATACTACTCAAGGTCACGCATAACCTCTATCAAGAAATTCTGCTGCAAGTTAAACCAGACCTAGAAGCTACAAATTATGATGCTGATACCTAGTAAGTTAAGGCTGATAAAAATTACCCACACACATTATTTATTGCATCTGTTGCTACATTGTAGAATAATTTAATAACCATCAAGTTCCTTTCATAGCTACCTCAACCTTTCAAAGTTAATTTCCTAATAAACCCTACTCATAAACCCAGACTGAACACTACTATTGTAAACTTCCGTGACAGCTAGGTTATCAAAGATAACAAATTAATAATTTCCAAATAAACCTAAATATCAAAATCTTCACCAATTTAAACAGCTATACTCTTCCGATTGCTAAAGTAATCAGGATAGTATAGTTGTCATAATACTGCTGTTCCGGGATAAACTTAAACTTTACTGGTGAACTTGAGGCAGCCAAAAAGACTCAAGGTAATTGTTTCAAGGTCGTGCGCTCAGTCTAGTTCATATGCTTACATTGGATCGATTGATTGGAATTTTCTATGAGGACGTTATCATTAGTAATCTACAAGCCGTCAGATTATTTCGTAGAGAGTTATGATTGTGTAATCAACGTGGTTCAAGCGTCGCCGTCAGATACTTGAGATGCAGTCATCTTTCGTTGTAATGGTTGCTGGAAAAAGAGACCAATAAGAACGGGCAGTTTTTTAATAAAGTCTATACTGACACTTAGGCAAACTTGCATGTTATTTGTATTGTGGGCTATGCAATCGCCTGTTCCGCTGGCACTGTTGCTTTTAGATGTAAGCAAAGTGTTAGCAGTGCAATAGTATAATAACTGTAAGGATACACGCTTAGAAACGCCGTTACGTTCAAGTCTATCGTTGAGAGGAGTAGGAAGAATTGTTGAAATAAATGAAACAGCTGTTAGAAAGAGAAAATGTAATAGAGGAAGATCTCTAAAAAAAATGGGTAAGTAACAGTCACTTCAATCTTATTGGTAGGTTCTTGGTATTTTCTACCGAACATTAGGAAATTAATATTTCTAGTATGTCCCAAATCAAACTGCAAGGGCCTTGATATCAATAATCAGGTTGTACGTTCTATCAAGATCCACGATTTATACTGACGACTAGAGAGCTTATCTGCACGTTTGTAGACTTAGGTATGTTCTTCATTTCGTAGTTTACGATATAAATTTTGTAGACCCATGTACGGTGTTCACACACAAAACATCAGAGGATACTAATGACGTCTGAAGTAGTTTCTTAGACCTTATAATTTTCTAGAAACAACATGATATGGAGCTTCTACTTCGTTCATATTATCAATTTAAACACACTGAACCCGTCTCCAAACTTCAGAAGTTTATAAACCATGTAGAAAGTTTGTATACTATGTAACCTTCTTGAAGATTTTATCGCTTTTCATAATAGATTATGATTTTATCTATCAATGCATTCGCATTGGTTAAAAGTTGTTACAAGGTCATTAGAAATTTTGTATTATCTGCAGCAAAGTTTAATTTCGCCCAATTCCATTCTGCGGCTGTTTTATCGTTCTTCCATTACAACACATACAGATCGCTTCATACTACGTAGAAAATTAAATATCTACATGTCTTTTGATAAGTGATTGGAACCTAAACAGAAGTTTACCGTCTGCAGGTCGTTCCATGGTCTTGTTCGTAATAGACGCCACATTAGCACCAATTTAAAACAACGATTATAATTCCATTATTTATGTATATAACAGTATGACCGATCTGTGTAACTATTAAACACTGTTATTGTAACATGACTTTGATGATCATGCCTGCAAAAATAATTTGCTCATCATACAAGGCTAGTTATGTCGCGTGGAACATGTTCACTGAGAAAATCGACAGATACCCTTCCCATGTTACTGCCAACTGTTTATATAATTTAAGTCGGATTGTGACTGGCTAATGAAACTCAGGACGCGCGTTCCGTCCTATTTAGGACTCGTCGGTTGGATATACCTGCACACTAATGTCGATGCAACACTATTTATATTGCTAACTCTGATTCACTCAACTATGTCACATCACATTTTAATTCTAATGACAGCTTAATTCATATCATTCTAGAGTACCGCCAATTGTTTTTCCGAACTTGTTATATATATATATCCAAAATATTTTTCAGCGCTAAATGAATAGCTAAAGCTATCGGAAACCTTAGGTCTTCAGAAGGTTCAGGAACCGTTGGCTTTCCATCAGTCATCCTCAAAGGATGTGGCGAGGATATGCCACTTCTACTACTTAAATTATTTACTTTGTCGTTAGACACAGGTGAATACCCAAACATTTGGAAAACTAGCTACATTATCCCTAAATACGAAGCCGTGATAGAGCTTGTGCAAGTAATTATAGGCCTGTAAATATTAATCCTGTTCTTCCACGATTCACGGAAAAAATAAAAGGTTGCATTTCGGAATACTTCCTAGCACAAAACCAAATATCTTAATCACAACATGGTTTTATAAGGGGTCGATCGTGTTTAACCTGTCACTTTGACTTCCTTAATTACATTACATCTTGCCGCGACCTACGCAAAATAGTTTTAGTAATATACTTCGATATATCTAAGCCTTTTGACGAAGTATCACACAGCATGCTATATGAGAAATTATACTCTATGGGTATTCGAAACCCTTTTCTGAGCTAGCTTAAATCATTCTTAACTGATCCATTTCGGATAACATAAGTAAACTCAGCACAACCATCTCCTAAGAAAGAAACCAATGGAGTTATACAAGGAAGCGTACCAGGGCCTCTCTTGTTTACAATATATATCAACAGCTTCAGTAGCTTTTTTAACACTGGTAAAGCCTTCTTATACGCAGATAACTGAAAAGTTGTCTACTCATGCGACATAAATGAGCTGCACAACACTGTTAAGATCGTACAGCAAGAGCTAGACGAGGTCACTACTTGGTGCAAAGAACACCAACCTCACTTTATAACTAATAAATGTGGCTTGATCAGCATTGGGTGTGGCAACCTCAACCTACACTTTGTAGTAAATGGGGAACAAATCTCCGAATGTAAGACGATTCTGGACCTAGGCTTAAGATACACTACGGATCTTACATTAAAGGAATGAACAATATCTGTCACTTCAAAGGCACGCAGACTTACGGGTTATATTATCCACAATTTCTATCAACGTGAGTCTAGATTGGTATGGTACAAGGTCTCTGTACGCCCGCTACTTGAATACTGCCCAATCATACTCAGCAGCCTTCGAATAAGTGATAAGCTGAAGACTGAAGTAATACAGAGCTACATTACAAAACAGACACTGGGGATGGATTGCGGGCTAAATTACACTACACGGTGAGATACATTAGGCCTAGAACCACTTTGGAAAAGACGAGTTAAGTTCAATGTGACATTCTATTTCACAGTTATACACCGTTTAGCATACTCCCCCCGACACTATCAAAATCCTTGTATGTAAATAAAACTATACCATTCTGATCATGCCCGTAAACCGGTATGTACTCATGTACAAAAAGCTACTTGAGAAGAAATCTATTATAATTATTAAATATGTTTTCCCAATAATACTCTAAAATACCACCTGTTAGTCATATTATCGGCTTCAGTAGGTAGGTGTTTCTGTTATCCAATGAAGTAAGCAAATAAGCCAGTGAGAATAGTCGCACAGTTATTTGTGCTAATATTGCACACATATATATAATCTTATTTGGTACATCTACAGGCCTCTGCAGATGCCAACAACCAACATAATAGGGGAAATTCAATCTTTTTTCATACATTCAGGTTTCATGTCTTAAATGTCCTGGTTCCTCCTGTCGAAATTGTAGTGACGGGACTCTGAATTTTCGCGGCCCTTTAAATATCATCACTAGAGGATATTATTGTAGTTTTTCAACTTTTTGTGTAATCTTTCATTATGGATTGCTGTCAGTACATTGTCGATCGAAATAGGTTTTGTACTGATGCGCTTATATACTATTCGACGAGTTATACTCATATATTTTATTTTCAGCATTCGGGGAACAAATTGAATCTCCTAACAAACAAAAGAAGAAACGGAAAAAGAAAAAACGTAAGCGCTATAATAGTGGCAAAGCAAGCGGGACAGAAGGAGAATCAAATGCTACTACTGCAGCTGCTTCTGGTGTTACTACTCCAAGTAAATTTGAAGATAATTCATTATCTCCTACTTCAACATATAATATTGTAAAAGTTAATGTGGATACTAAAAAACTATCTTTAAAAATTTCTAAACGGCCTACGAATGATGGTTCGCAACCTGTTTTTATGGTTGAGCAACTAGATGGCGGGTTGAATAAAAAGGAAAAGAAAAAGAAACGCAATAGGGAACAGAACCGTGCGCATCCAAGTCATCACGGAGCTCACTCGAAGTTTGATTATCACCCTTCACCAGTGAAAATGCACGTTCAGCAGAATGAGTTATCCGTTGATTTAACATTACAAACTCACAATATTCCTACTTCAAACAACTCTTTAAGTACAGTAACACCTAGTGAAAACTGTGAGAGCTCTGGACTTATTCCTTTAACTTTTACTGCAAGTTCTCGACAGCCCTTGAAAGATCCCCAACTTGACTTATCTTTCATAACAAGTGAAGGTTTGTTCGGGGACTTGATTTCAGCGAATAATTTGTACCAGCCACCCAAATCTGTGCCTATATCCAGTCTTCCTAGTACTTCAGCTGCAATATTTGATAATGAAAAGGTAATGGCCTCAAGTAATTGTGTTTCTTCTACACATACGCATAGTTTTGGTACTTCGCAAACTAATGTATTTACGACCAAACCAAATATGTTTTACGAGTTGCTATGTAGCAATAACACTACTACAACCCTGAAACATATTGCACATAGCGTACCTAATGATTTGGTAACATCTAATTCATCTGTCAGTATATCTCTTCATAATACCATGGGCTCTGCATGCAACATGATGGAATTTGCTTCTAGCTTCCTACAAAATGAAATACCTTCATCCAATTTCTCCTGTAATGATTTGCCACTCTATGTGATTTTTGTAACCCTTATGTAATAGCTTTTAACACCTAGGTATATCCAGATCTAATGACAAATAGAACCGGACTATTATGGGAATTGGTCTCTATTAAGTAGCGTGGGCAGGAGACAGTTGAGCGCGGTTCTAGTTATTCAAACACAAATACCTCTCAACGTTCAATATAAGATGATAGAAAATATAATCTCTATGCAGAATAAAAAAGTAAATGGATACTGGAGTATACTTGTTTTGATTCATGCTTAAAGTTTGAAGTAAACTTTTAACTAGTCAACCTAAGTTGCTAAATTAGCTTTCTCCAAGAAACGACTTCCGTAGGAACGTCGGTTTGATCAACATACCAAACAAAATCATCCCAGTTCCGCCACTGCAGCTCAGTTCAGAATTACTAGCCCATCGAACGCCTGACACTCAATCCTTGGCAAACAGTCTGTCAGTATTCGACAACAATGATAGGATGACATTTCCTTTTTTGAACTTGCTATCTAATCTTGTAGCATTTACATTCCCCTACAAAGGATGATGGGACACTTGGTGAACTAGACCTACTAACGGTGACTAGAGCTAGAAAAGTAAGAGGGCAAGAAAATAAAGTAGAAATATCTAAGCAAATACCGCAAGCGGGCCACCCAACACCATGTTTGTGAGGTACGATTTTCCCATGCTCTGTCCAGCCTCTTTAGTCGCCCTCAATTAAAAATTAAAGAAGAATCTACTTTAGAACAAAACAAAAATGATGAAACCCAATCACACCTAAAGAATCGCTCTATTGTTTGCATAAAGAGTTGAAGTGCAACATATATATACATATATATTTAACTATAATTGATAAGTGTTTGTTTCTACGTAAGTGTTTGGTTTTCGGAATGGCTTGGCCATATGGGAGAGAATTAACATGGTGTAGAATCTTGTGTACGCAAATGCATTAAAAAAATTTCATAAAAGAAAACAAGAATATATATATAAGTGCGTGAACTTGCCAGAAGTCAGATTAACTAGGCAACCTTGAACATGTGACGGCCGCCTTTTATGACTGGTTCATTACGGTGGGTACTGATAGTACCTGTCAGGTTGAAAATTATAGCAAGCGCTTAGGAAAGAAAATGAATCACCGAGAATATGAGAATGTTTAGGCTTATTAGGGTCAGATGAAGCTATAAGTCAATGCAAACCGTATAGCCAATGTGGAAAGCTTATCGGCACGGTACTGGATGATATCTCCAGTTAATTAAATTTTCGAATGTCGACAAAATGGGTGAAAAATTTTGTGATTATCCAAAACAAAATAGATTTTACCTAAGGGAAGTATTATTCCTTAACCTATGTCTATGACAATAGTATGGACTTATAATAATTGTTTGTATGATGCTGTGGAGAAACCACATCATTTAATGATAATTTTATATAAGTTTATCAACCCGAATTGTTAATAGTTACATTAATTGTATCAATCATATTACGTCATTGTCAAGGCTAGACAATGCTTTATGATGATATCCTGAAACTAATATGAGTCATTAGTCGTGGTGTAAGTTTGCTATAAGCTAGTGAAAAAGTTTTTTATTTATTATTTAGGAACTCAATGGTCGGAAAATTGTACAACAGAATTTAAAATCTTAGATATGACACATCACTACTGTAGTGGCCACGGAACACTATAGAGTCAATATCGCCTTACAACTAGACACAAATGGGTACAAATACTATATTAACAGTCAATATAAGTGTATATAACAAGTACAGTGTCTAGCAGAATGTGATTTACTTGGATTAGCGGCAAAAATCGGAATGAATGACGAATGTCCCAGGTGACTACCACACGTATGTACCTTTTTGGCTTCCTGTGTAGTTTCGCTCTGGTCAGTAAAGCTAGAAAGAGCCAACGTGACGTTGAGTATTTAATTCCGATGCTATACAAGGGATTAAATTATTAATCCAAGCATTCGGTGGAGAAAACTCAGTCAGAACGAAGAATAATACGGCAACAATGTATTTACGCTTCCGAGAGCAGCGGGCAGCAGTAAGCGCCACAGGCAAACTGTGTAAAGTGTAAGTGTACAATTATATTAATGATACATTTATACAACGTTAGCAAAGTATGTATTAGTGACATATTAGAACAAGGATTTATTACACACGTAACAATGATACATTTTTACAAAATATAATGTCATTAGGTCAGTCAGCACACTACAGTTGGAAAGATGCTAGAGATACTACTATAAACATTTAATAAGTTACTCTAATTAGCTTAGTGATATTTATAAACTGTGGCAAAAATAATTAGAGCTAAGAAAAGTCAAACGAATATGGAATTTAATGTTTCGCCTGAAAACAACACACATTTTCGCATGGTATGTCGCAGTATAAAGCTGTTAATAATATTGAAGTGCACCCGATATATGACCAAGTTACGCTTGCGGTATTACCAGGGCAACTTCTAACGATTGAACCCACTCTTACGAATGAGAATATATCAGAAGGCAACGAAGGATGGAAGAGTAGTTATATTTGGTCGTAAATAGAACGGCAATGGAAAAGCAACGTCTAGGCTGGCAAACTGGAGAGGGATGCTTCCCACGGTGCGGCGTGACGTGATCTGGTAATGATGCATGGCTGAACGCCTTCAACTAGTAGTGTCCGCTAAAACAAGTATTGTCAGCATTAATGTCGAGGACCTATGTAACTATTTATTTTGGGGATTATTTACCGCTACAGCTCACTCTTCCTCTGAAGGGTTCGTGAGGACCCTATGACGTACCAGACAAAGGATTAAACCCAATGCGTTAGACGTTGACAAACGTTCCTTTGATAGCTTGCGATGTTGTATAGCTTCTGGGCGTCAGTGCCTATGCTAGGGTGTCGTTACATAAAACATTTGTACGAAACATAATCGTTCTTTTCTGCGTTATTCTCTTCGTTTCCAGATGGCCTGGAAATTCAAAAAATAGAAAAATTTTAAATATGTGCATTTCCCATATTTTTATATAAACAATTTGGCAGCCAAATGCATCTACGAAGACGCATAAAATGTCGACAACACTGATATCAATACAAAGGGGTTTTTTTAATACTTTTTAAACATATGAAAATGTGTAAAATACATACCGTAAAGTTAAAAAAAAGGAATTTTGTCCGATTTTTTTCAAAAAACCAATAAACTTTACAATATACAGAGTGGAAAATTAGAAAAAAATCAATAGACGTAATATTCGTTTAAGTGTTCTGGAATTCGTACATTTCTACCAGAACGTGTAGCTCTCGACATAATGGAGGTCTTCGAAATTTCCACTTGCTTGTTGGTTGTTGCTTGAGGCGTGGTGACTTCGTTCATCTCAAGTTTCAGAGGTGTTGTGGTGAGTTGGTAACTAACTGGAAAGTTTTAGGAGCCACGTGATTACTTTTTAAGCCGAAACTAAAACTGTGGACATCCCCGCCTGAATAATCGGTCGTGCCCATCTAACGCTTCTAGTTACTTCTGTAACCTTTATGTTCTTACTTGCAGATTCCGTATTTGTTTGATTAGATAAACGATAGAATAACACGTATGGTTATTCATTATTGAGATAGGCCGGTTTTAGGCGATATGTACGTGTGCGAAACGCGCAACCGGTTTGGGAAAAACTCCAATGGGTGAGTTTGTGTGTCGGTTAACTTTTGATTGTTGACACGCCGAACATTCTCTGACCCACTTATGTACATCTTTCTGAAGATTTGGCCATATGTACCTGGCGTTGATTAGTTTAGTCGAAGATTTCACGCCAGGGTGAGACAATGAATGAAAGTTATTAAATATTAACCGCCGCATATTTTTGGGAACGAAAGGTCGAGGGACCGCTTTTGTCGTGTCACAGTATATCAGGACGTCTTCCTTAGGTGATGGCAGCTGTTTCAGTTTCAGGCTACAGCATTTAGTTGACAGTAAAATTTGTAATTCTTGATCAGTTTCTTGACTGTCTCCTAAAATCTCGAAGTCTACTGTAGACTGTTGTATTATATTCATTTCTAATCGAGACAATGCGTCTGCCGCCTGATTGTCTTCACCTTTTACGTGTTGGATATCACTAGTGAACTGTGATATGTAGTCAAAATATCAGACTTATCGAGGGGAGCATTTGTCAGTTTTCGCTCTTAATGCATTGGTTAATAGGTTATGGTCCGTATAAACTGTGAGTTCCCTGCCTTCTAGCATGTGTCGGAAATGCTTGATGGTTAGGTACATTGCAAAGAGTTCTCTACCTAAAGAAATATATCTCGTCTCTGCTGCGGCGAGTTCTTTTGAGAAGAATGCGATCGGTTTCCAAGCGTTTTTAACTAGTTGATTAAGTGTACCACCTACGGCTTTGTTCGAGGCATCTACCATCAAAGCGAGTGGGTAGTGAGAATTCGGATACATTAATGTAGATGCTTGAGCAAGTTTATGCTTTAATTGGTTTATAGCATCGACGGCATCAGAGGTCAACTTGAACTCTTTCGGTCTTCCTTTAACCGCATCCGTTAATGGTTGCATTAGTTGCGCACAACAGGGTATAAATCTGCGATAAAAGTTTATTAAACCGAGAAAACTTCTAAGTTGTGTTATGGGGCTTGGGATGAGGAATTGTTTAATAGTGTCCACCTCTTGTTTGATTGGTGTAATTCCATCCGTACTTATGGTATGTCCGAGGGATTCCAACGTGTCCACACCAAAAACACATTTACTTTGGTGTATGTTCAAGCCATTTTCGTTTAGTCGTCCAAGTACTGCCCTCACATGTTGTTCACGTGATTCTAAGTCCGGGCTGGCAATTAATAGGTCATCTATGTACCCTTGAGCAAATAGCATATCTCGAAGTAAATTATCCATTAACTTTTGGAATTTTTGTGCCGCGTTCTTTAGGCCGAATGGCATGCGTACAAACTCGAATATTTCAAAAGGTTTTGTGGTAGCTGACTTCAGAATATCTTCCTCAGCTACTGGGATATTGTGGTATGCCCTGACTAAGTCGATTTTAGTAAATAACTTCATACCCTGTAAGCCATTTGTAAAATCTTGAATATGTGGTATCAGGTACCTGTCTGGTATAGTTTGACGGTTGAGGGCTCTGTAATCCCCAAACGGTCTCCAATCGCCTTTATTCTTCTTTGGGACCATATGCAAAGGAGTTGCCCATTGACTATCTGACGGACGTATTATGCCCAGCTGTAGCATGTAATCGAATTCAGCTCTAGCTTTTTTATGCTTATCAGGTGCTAGTCTCCTGGGTTTAGCGAAAGCAGGTTTCCCCTCCGTTTTGACTGTATGACATACTTTTAACTTACTTTTGGAGGGTTGAGGGTTGGGATTTGTTAATTCTGGAAATTCCGCAAAGATATCCTGGAACTTCTCCGTTGTTACTGGCAAAGTTTGTATTAAATTTAGAGAAGTGATACGAATTTCTGTACCTTTTGTATATTTCGAAGTTTCTTTTAATGTCAAACGTCGTTTCCTAGTGTCAACTAGAAATTCATATTTCTCTAAGAAATCCATTCCCAGTATTGCCAGATCTAAATCGGCTAGAGTGAAAACCCAGGGGAATTGTCTTCTAAACCCCAAATCTAGTGTCATTGTTTTCTGCCCAAACGTCGCGGTTTTAGTTTTGTTAGCAGCTTGAAGTTTGACTGAGGAAGTTTCTTTACCCAGCTCGGTTTTGTTCTCAGGAATGTTATTAAGTGCAGCACTAGTATCCACCAGAAAGTTCAAGCCTGAATTCTTATCTCCAACGTAAAACAAGCGACTATTCAGGCACCCCGCGTCAGTCGTTGCGACTTGGAGAGGGGTTATTGGTTTCCCACATTCTTCGGGGTCTATTTGGGCCAGGCGCATGGTTGACTGCATTTGGTTGATTGAACACCAACAAATTGTCCAGATTGTTCGGAATCTTGCAACCTGTATCGTGACTTGAATCCCGATCGTTGTGGTGGCCTACTCTTGTCTCTATGATCCATTTGCATTTTGCTGACAGCCTCTGAGAGACTTTTAACACTCGCAATAAGTTGTACTGTAACTGGATCATTTGGTGATGCTTCTTTCTGAATATGGTGCATCACGCCTGATGCGGTTGGGAAACCTCTTTCTATTATTCTATGTGCATTACGTGCTAAGTGAGATAAAGGGGTGTCGGGATCTTGTGCATCCAAACATAACAGACATAACAAACATAACAGAACTTGTATTTATCCTTGGTTTAGGACTGCTTCACCCACTGTGTTGTCGCCTACTGAGGCTTGGAGATGGTGAAAAACTGTGACGGTGATCTATCACCTAATGTTTCTCCTTGGAAGAGTCCTTGGATTCCTTGCCCATCTGATAATGATAGACGATTCATTATTTCTCGTTTTAAGATGGTGTACGGTTGTAGTGTCGTTGGATTTAAAATCAAGTCGCAGACGTCTCTGGCTACCGGAGGGGATAGGACTCAACATAAGTCTTGATAGCGAACTCCTTCAGACTTAATAATGGGAAGGACTATAATATAGGGACGAACCAGTGAAATTGCGAATTTTCAACTTAAGGTCATTGCTCTCGGTTTGTTTAACAATGCTGACGTCATCGTTAGTAATTTACGGAAGAAAGATTTACTTCAAAGAACATGTTAATTTTATTGTGGGGCGTCTATGCCCTTGAAGAAATGCTAGTAGAAGAGTGACGAACTAATATTCCAATATCAATGTTCGCCTAGCAACTTTCAAGGTCGCCCCTATATTACAGTCCTCTCAAACCTTAATTATTGCAAAACAAAAAACTTATTTTTACGACTGAATATAAAAAGAAAAAGTGATATGCACAACTGAAATGAAACATTGTATTCGATACATGCCTCAGCAGTTTAGCGCCTAGGTATATCTCGATCTTGTGTGAGAAGAATCCAGACTATTATGGAAATAGGTCTCTATTGAGTAGCGTGGGCAGGAGACAGTGGAGCGCGGTTTTAGTTATTCAAACACAAATACCTCTCAACGTTCAATATAAGATGATAGAAAATATAATCCCTATGCAGAATAAAAAAGTAAATGGATATTGGAGTCTATTTGTTTTGATGCGTGCTTAAAGTTTGAAGTAAACTTTTAACTAGTCAACCTGAGTTGCTACAAGCTCATCTATTCGATGGACTGGCTATCTAATACCACTTCTTCCTTTTCGGTTGCGTCACATATGATAGATTTTAGTCATTCATCTGTCGTTACTGCTGCAGACTCCACTCTAGACGTTTTGGGTGGAGTACTTAATTCTACTAGATATGTGTCTGTTGCAGATGTTAATTCTGCTGTCTTTGCTCCTAATTTCGACATACCTGTCATAGGTTTGTTGATGATACACTTATCGTCTATGATAAAGAGCAACATGCAAATCATCATCATAATCAGCAACGTAGAACCGGGCACAAACGCCCGCAGGTTCAAGTTGCCATATCACATTAGCACTACGAGATTATTCAGGTAACGTATAAACAGAATACAAGAGAGAAAAGTAAGTAAAGATGTCCAGAAAATAACAATAGAATTCAAGATCTAGTTGAGGTCAAAGAGTGAATACACTTGCACCACTGTGACCGATTCTGAGCCATATCGCACAGCATATTTGCGTAATGTTTTAACGTTAGAACATTTAGATTATTTCTTAGCCTATCTGGACGATGAAACATTAAAAAAGCAACAGCCAACGGCTTTGCGGTAAGCTATCCATTTGCACAAAAATGGAAATTCTTAGACGCTGTATTTATTACCCGCGGAAACCCAGCAGGTGACCATTCAGTTTTTTTGAGTCACATGAAAAAGTGAAAATCTGATCAATCATCACTACTTCTTGCAGCAAATATCAGTCCAGGCATTTCCTCATTTAGATGTCATGGGGCTAGATGGGTTAGAACTCTCTCGCTTTGTCAAGGGGCTGACGCCTCGTTCACTATGGGGGTTACCTTCTCCGAATGCTACCAGTCGATAAAGTTGATTTAAAAAGAATAACACATTGATTCTTAACTGCGGAAAAGCTGTCGAGTTCATTAAAGGCACATCGACCAATGGTGATGACTGTGGAGCAAGCCACAGAATCTAGCCGCCTGGATAATTTTTAGAGGGCAACGGTTGTTAAACTCTGTTTGGCCAGAGTGTTAGTCGCGGGCAGTCAAGCTTGATGTGGAAGAGACATCCATCATGGAACAGTTACCGAGGCCGTCAAACAGAATGCGGATACTGCAGACGGTTTGGCAGGAGTGCTAAGAGATGCGGTCATAACCGTTTTCGCAACTCTGGTAAGCCGTGTCTTCATCAGTTATCTTCTTGTCATGTTAATCTTGTGTGCCCGATTACTGTTAAAGTTAAGGTACATCGCGTCGAGATTGAAATACTACTAGACACAGGAGCTTCGGTGTCTCTTCTCAAGAGAGTATTCTTGGAGAAAGTAAACCATAAAACTCAGCAAACACGATGTTCCTCTATATTATTCACAGTGAGCTGTGATCCTACAGAAGTGTGCTCTTAGATGTGGTTGGACTAAACGTTAGAAAAGTATTTGTTTTGACATGAATTCTTAGTCTGCCCTGCATTAACTTTGGACATAATACTCGGCGTTGATTTCACGTTAAAATACCAAGTTCCTATATTCATGGATCGGTCGGGAACGAAAATTGGTGAAGCTATGGTAGACCTGCACCACTATGAGATGCCGACTAAACCTGTTGCTTATGTCGGAATTTTGGAACTTGTACGTCAGGTACAAAGCAATCAAATAATAGAAAATGGTCGCCGCGCAACGAAAGCTGTACTTCAGCGGTTTGGTTCTGGTCACGTGGAAAGTATTTCCGGAAACCGGATGACTTCAGTGCAACATACTATTTTCAAAGGAAACCATATACGTTTTCAGCATCCACCTCGTAGAGTACCAGTACACTACCAACCTCAACTGAATGCTATGATAAAGGATATGTTAGACAAAAAGATTATGGTTTCTTCATCTCCCTGGGCGTCACCCATTGTTTTAGGGAAAAAGAATGTCTCCTCTCTACGACTCTGCGTAGGTTACCGACGCCTTAATGTTATAACTAAACGTGATTCTTTTTTGTTTCTGCGGATCAATGCTGCATTAGACTCCTTAAAAGGCGATAGTTGGTTTTCGACTTCGGGCCTAGCATCTGGGTACTGGCTAGTAGGAGTTTGACCTTAACCTAGAAAAAACCGCATTTGCAGTACTGAATTGTTTGTATGAATTTCTAATGATGCCTTTTGGGTTAACAAATTCTACGACTACCTTTCAAAGATTAATGTAAGCGGTTTTACAAGACATAGTACCCCATAAATGCCTGACTTGATGACATTATTGTGTATGGTAGCACACCTGAACATCACACCGCTATTATGAAGGCGGTTGTCCATCGCTTCAGACATTACAACGTAAAAGTAAAGTCATCCAAATGTTGCCTGCTGCAGAAAGAAGTAATTTTCTTGGGTTATAGTATCACCGCAGATGGGGTTGGTATAAATAATGTAAAGAAACGTGCCATCGTTAATTGGCCACAGCCCTAATCACTCATTGACGTTTGTAGTTTTCTGGAGCTCGCCTATTATTACAGACGTTTTTTTTCGCGATTTTGCATCATTGGCAGCACCTGTACATCGATTAACACACAAAGGGCAGAAATTTTTATGGCTAGTATCAGGAGGCGTTCTATGCTTCGAAGGTACGGTTACACCCCCCGCCACCCATATTATCATTCTCCAATACTTCAGTAGACTGAGCCGACTTCATACTTGATACAGATGCTAGTTTTTCGGCTATCAGAGCAGTTCTATCGCAAGTAACTCAAGATGGACAGGAGAGGGCTGTCGCGTACGCTAGTGGACGACTGGATAAGAGCGAAGCACGATATTCCACAACACGCCGTGATGTGGTTATTGGTAAAATTCTTACAGCACTTTCGTTATTATCTCCTGAGTCGACTCTTTCGTGTGCGCACAGACCACCGTGCACTTAGTGGTTTCGTTTGTTCAGCGAGCCAGAAGAGCAGGTGGCACGCTGGCAGGAACGGTTACAAGAGTTTGATTTCACATGCGTATATCATTCGGGAAGCCGACATACAAACACTGGTGCTCTGTCTAGCAAACCTCCGCCCACAGAAAACCTTAATGCAATTCTTAGTACAGCCCTGGAGACTGATTGGCCTTCGCTGCAAACAGCAGATCCGGACCTGCAGATTGCTTACCAAAAACAGCTACATGAAAATAATAAGACATCCATGATGGAGTTAAAAGATCAGTCCCTAACAACCCGTCGTATTTGCACAAAATGGAGTAACCTTAAATTATTAGTAACAGGTTATTTCTAATTAATTAGTCGAAACAACCCGTGGTGATAGTTCTGCGAGTAAAAGTTCAGTGTAGTGTAAAGCAAGTGCATTGCCGACTAGCCATGCAGGAGACCGAAGGACTGAAAACGCTGTTCGCTAGCGGTTTTGGTGGCCATCTACACGCGAAGATGCAATGGAATTTTGCAAGAACTGTAACAAGTGTTGCCGTATATGATTGCCTCACCAGACACCCCATGCACTGTTGATTCCGATGGTGACAAAAGGACCACACCAGCGAGTCAGCATTGATATTATGGAACCACTGACGACAACAGCAAAAGAAAATCGCTACATACTAGTTATGGTAGATTATCTCACTAAATGTTGTGAAACAGTATCCAATCTGCAACAAGACACCTTCGCGGTTGCTGGAGCTTTAATCGATCATTGGGTCTCCTGTTACGGCGCTCCAGTTTCACTCCGCACTGACCATGGTCCAGCCTTTGAAAGTCATCTCATTGCTGAAATATGCTGTCTATTAGGAATCAGGAAGACACACACTACTGTGTATCACCCAGAGGGTAACGGCCTCATAGAAAGAACAGATAGGACTATTAAAGCCATCTTACAGCCGTTCCTTGACAGATCGTCGCCTGAGTTGTTGGACAATGTATTACCTCAACTTCATTTGGCTTATCGTACGTCGGCACATGGGTCCACTGGATTCTGACCGGCTGTTTTACTGTTCGGGCACGAATTACGCCTACCGATGGAGATGCAGTCGCTGTTGTTACCCTGCAAAGAACAAGAACATGTACCATACATACGTACTCTCAGTAACCACCTAGCTGATGCATATTGCATGGTCAACATCAACTTGCGCATGGCTGGCAGACACGAAGTGACATGTACGATCGTCGGGCACAAGGGCTGGTGTATACAGTAGGGGATCGAGTCTGGCTTTGCCGCCATATGATATCGTTAGGGCCTTGCAGTAAATTCCATCAGTCCTGGCAAGACACCCTCGAAACTGTCCTCATATGATTCCCCCCCCACTATGTTTGCATTACGCAACCTACAACGACCTCAGGATGACGTGATATCTGTGCACTACAACTCATTAAAACAAGATCGGATAGGTAGATAGCTTTTATTCCCAAGTATCATTGTATCCATTACAGCATGCCAGTTTACGGGCATGATCAGAAAGATATGAGTTTACATTCATACGAATATTTGGACAAGGTTTTACTGTCAGGACTTTCATAACATAAAAATGTATGAACTGAGAACCAAACCATTAGTCACCGTTAGAGAGGATTGATAGAAGATTGCCAATCTTTCTCGAGTACATGTTTGGATTTTGATTACACTCTAGTACGAGCATGCATTTGCTTGCATCTTACTGGGCGAAGAAAAACTACTACAGGAAAACCTATTAGAATTCAGTTCAGCGATAAAACAAACAAGATTAAATTCCAGGAACAACTGAAGAGTCACATAGGCAATTATAAAGATGCGACCCATCTAGATGCTTCTTGGTAAGATGTCCGAGCAGCTGGGGCATCTACAGTGACATCTACCAAAGACTTAAATCAACAGATCAAGAAAAATAAGTGGATCTCGATATCTTCAGTTAAATTGATGGACCTCCGAAAACATACCCCCCCCCTCAGGCTCCGAACACAATGAGGAGCAAAGAGTGCACTTCCGAAATAGCCAACCTATCAAGAATAAAAATTTAACACTTGCCAAGTAAGCTTTAATATCTAAGTATTTGCTAGTTCAAACAGTCATACTTTTCTGATTGCTTAAATAACCAGGAAAGTATAACTGCCATAATACTGTTGCTCCGTTCTGCTGTTTGTCCTCCTTCTTTGCTTTTAGAACTTGGAGATTGGTTTATATTACGTAAAAGGTTGGACGTCAACATTTTCTGTCAAAATGTAACTCCTTGTATTGGTGACAAAAACCCATCCTGTTATTCTCCTGCATCACAAGGTCAACCCGAGGCCATGTTTGTAATGAACGCTAGATAAATGCCAGTTTATCATTCCAATATCTCTGTACATCATTGTACAATAAGTCTGCCTAACAGTTAAACCATTTCAACTATATGATATGTTATTGTTGATCTTGCCTGTAAAAATGGCTTGCGCCTGATATTCAGGGAATAAATTATTATTATTATTATAAAGCAAACAAGATTATATTCTAGGAACAACTAAAGAGTCACTTAGGCAATTATAAAGATGCGACCCATCTAGATGCTTCTTGGTAAGATGTCCAAGCAGCTGCGGCATCTACAGTGACATCTATCCAAGACTTAAATCAACAGATCAAGAAAAGTCAGTGGATCTCAAAAGCCTCAGACGCATTGATAAACCTCAGAAAACTTATCCCCCTCAGGCTCCGAACACAATGGGGGGCAAACAGTAGTCAGATATAAACTAGTTTACCCCAGAAGAACGTAAATCTTGTTAAGGCTTTTTACTCAAACACTATTAGTCGTGTCAACGCATATGGCGAACTGTCATCTGAACTCGTAACCTCAAGTGGTGTCCGTCAAGGCTGCCCACTTTCCCCATTTTTGTTTAATTTCATAGTTGACATACTGTTGGAAATCACACTTTCATCGTCTGACTTTTCAGGAATTGATCTCCTACTAGGAGATCCACTTATAGACTTAGAATATGCTGACGACATAGTCCTTTTGGCGAAGACGCTGATACGATGCAGAATCTTTTAACAGCAATAGGCATTAATACAAGCATGTTTGGAATGCGTTTCTCCCCCTCTAATTGCAAACTATTTCTCCAGGACTTGTTTTCATCAACACCTGAATTAAAGATAGTGAGTGTAGTAGTTGTGCACGTCGACCACTTCACTTATCTTGGAAGTCTGATTAGCCCTTAGAGGTTAGTCTCTGACGAAATCTCAGTACGAATTCGGAAAGCTCGTTTGGCTTTTGTCAATTTACGTCACCTATGCCGTAGACGAGATATTCGTCTCTCAACGAAAGGAAGAGTGTGCTGCGCAACAGTTTGCTCTGTCTTACTGTATGGGTGTGAGACGTGGCCATTTAGGGTAGATGACACTCGACGGTTATTAGTTTTTGACCATCATTGTCTACGAAACATCGTTCACGTTAGCTGGGATCACCGAGTAAGTGATAACGAGATTGGACGACGGGTGTTAGGCAAAGTTGGCAAATCAGTCGACGAGGTTGTGAATCTTCATCGACTTAGGTAGTTGGGACATGTGTTACGCATGCCCAACCACGGTCTGCCTCGACACGTGACGTTAGCTGGTATAAGAGCAAGAAGGAAGAGAGTTAAGGGCTGCCACACTAAAACATGGCATCAGTCCACGAAGTCATTAACTGCCGATTTGAGTCGTGTTGGTAGCTGCAGACTACCTGGATGGGGTCCTCGTGATTACCGTAATCAGTGGCTAGAAACACTGAGTGACTTGGCCCAAAACCGGTCACAATGGCGTAGACGCATCCACTAAATGTCCTTCTTTAAATCCCGAGTTTAAAATTATCGCATAACTATCTTTTCACGCTCCATCTGCTTTCTCCTTGAACCATATGCTATGTTAACTCTCCTCTGTTTTTTTATTATTATTATCATTTAAGTAACTTCTACTTCTGCTGTGATGTTAACCTTGCTGTATGTTATAAGTATGGCAATTTGGATCAATGCACACATGTGCTAGGTTCTATATTGATCATATATACATACACACATCAGGTCATCTTAAACTTGGTTATAGATGAGTAAATGACATAATCATGCTTTGATACTTCTCGAAATATAAACATACAGACGTACAATCTGTAACAGCACAAATCGTACACTAACGGTTATGATACAAATGAATCAATTAACTGACAACAGTTTTGGATATATCGCATTCTCTGAGCTGGATTCCTTGGTTGGAGTTAAAACATCCAGCTCTAAAAACGTAACATGACGATAAACAATCTCATGAGCATCTAATTCACCTTTGACAACTGCATTGGTAGACAAAAAGAAACAGTGACAAACATCATCATATAGTATGAAGCACGCTCAACATTTTTGTGATGTATTTATCTTTCAAATTCATATACTATTACTCACAACTGAAAATTTGAAGTAAACGCATTATAATTATATACAAATAGCCGAAACAAACTAGAACTTCATAAATGAAGTGAAAAAATGAGATTAATTATAGCCAGATGATTTCAAATAATAGAAAATTTTTATACCTTTAGCTGCATTTTTAACACGATAAGCAGGGTCGAACTCCGGGTAAATGCAATTGAATAACTGAAATCTAACACTATGCACAATACGCTCTATAACATCCTCGACATATACTTCTCTGGGCATTTCTTTTGAAGTCATCAATAATAATGCAGTTAAACTTGAATGCACACTGCGCATTACTCGTTCCATTGCCACCTCCTTCCACAGTTTGTTTTCATGTGCATCAGCTTCTTCTTCCTAGGGATTGATTGAAAGTATAGTTTAGAATATGTGAGCATAATAAAGAAAACTACAACAATAAACTCAATTGTATTATATGCAGAAAAATGGTAGACAAAGGAAAGAAACCTGAATGCGTATGACGATTACGCATACTTCATACAATAATGTACTGAAAGTCTAACTGAAAGTATTTATAGAGATGATAATTTTTAGTAGTTATGTCGTGAATTTGTCTGAAAAACATCAAAAACACTGATTATAATTTACACGTAAAGGAATGGTATGTAGGACCAATATTGCAATTTAATATTGTTAGTGAAATTCACACTTGTGTAAACCTTTCGCACTGGTCGTCAAAATCCCAGGAGTTGAAAATTTATATGTTATCAGCTTTACCATTATGAAATGAAACAGTTTAACGAATAGAACACTGTATAGACATGAAGTATGCAATTAGCTCTTTCCAAACGGAACAGCAGTCTGAATATTCACACTATATGATGTGATGCCATTATGAAGTTAATCGTCTAAGATTATCAAGTAAAACTTGAGTATACGTAAAATGCAAAACTCTCCTCAGGTCGACACTTCTATGAGTTATAGGACGGAAACTATTACTTACAGGTCGCAATATAGCAATCACATTTGCACCATCTCGTATGTTGAGCAGCAGCAGAGTAAGAAAGTTAAGTAAACGATCAGTAGGGATTCGATTAGCAACACCCAATGAGTTTAATTTGGCAGCATCATGACAAAACTCTGCTAAGTCTTCAGCGGATATTATAACTTCAGTTGATAGACTATCTTTATCAACATATGAATTAAGGTCCTCATGATTAGGTTTTTGTAGCTGATTAACACTATTTGATACACCATCAAGACTTTTAATAAGTCTGTTTCTTCAACTGACTCCAGAAAAGTTGACAGCTTGTAAAGAAATCGTTGTACACTCCCCTTTTCACCACCAACAATTGATTCCCTGGGATTATTTCGTTGGCTAGGTAAATTATTTGACACCATAATTCCAAAATTAACACGTTCACGTCGTTTACGAGTGGATTCTCCTGCTTTACGTATGTGCGGGAAACGTGCTTCGATAGGTTCTTTCAATCGAACTATTGCCAGAAAAAGGAAAAAGCAAGTTGCAAGTTAATACGAGAAAAAATTAACATTTGGGTTGTTTTAAGAAACAATAAGTCCATGTACATAAAGCATTGATATTATGTAGGTCTTTTATTGTATACAATACTAACTAGTGTTCAATAAACTGCAGAGACTAGAGACGATAATAATCAGCCACCCCAGTGCGTCTAGATATGACAGTGGCGACGGAGATTTAAAACGAAAGAACCTACGTCTGGTTTAACAGCAGTGACGGTGACAGAAGACAGTTCAAATTTTTCTTATTGTGGAAGGATTCGTACGTCATAATGGACGATATTAGGTTGTTATTGCAACAACAGAACACTCTCATCGAGCTTATGGTCAAGAGTTTAGCTGTTTCACAGAAGTCAAGCTCGGAGAATTCTTTTATGACGTCGGATGCCGTTATGAACTCGATATCACCGTTTGTGTATAATCCTGATGATGGAATTACCTTTGAAACTTGGTTTAGAAAGTATGAGGACTTATTCATGAATGATTGCAAAGACTGGAATGAAGGTTCAAGACTCAGACTATTACTTCAGAAGCTTGGTGTGTCTGAGTATGATAAATATTGCAACTATATCCTCCCAAAGAAGCCTGCCGACCTACAGTTCACAGACACAGTTGAGTGTCTGACTCGCATGTTTGGGGATAGGTCATCTCTGTTTCATACACGATACAGCTGTTTTCAATTAGTCAAGAAACCCCACGATGACTATTTGACCTACGCCAGCCTTGTAAATGCCCATTGTGAGAGATTCCGACTGTCCGAGATGACCGCAGATCAATTCAAATGTCTAGTATTTGTTTGTTGTTTGAAGTCGCCAGCAGATGCAGATGTTCGCACCCGCATATTATCCAGAATCGAAGCTGATCCTCATATAACCCTACAGTCTGTTTCTGAGGAATGTCAGCGGATAGTAAACCTGAAGCATGATACTCAGCTGATAGAGTGCCGAGACTCCATGGAAATTAATGTCTTGCATAAGTCCACACCAGAGAAAAGAACTTTAACGAATGATCAAGTAAAGCACCGAATGAATAGGTGGTTACGATGCTGGCGGTGTGGTGACTGTCATTTTTCCAGAGTTTGTCGTTTTAAGAAGAGTATTTGCTTTAAATGTGGTAAAAAGGGCCACATCCAGAAATGTTGCAAGTCTACAGTAAGGAAAAATGATCGTTCCAGTGATTCCTGGAAGTCTAATAGCGTGAATAAGCGTCAAGACATCCCATGTAATTCTAACGTTACACTACAAACTCGAGGAGTGAGTTGCTCGTCGAAGAGAAAATTTGTGACACTTTATTACAAGAGTAAACCTATCAGGCTACAAGTGGATACTGGGTCGGATATTACTATGATCTCAGAGACAACATGGTCAAGCATCGGAAGACCAAAGTTGCATCCTACATCGCATAAAGCCAAAAGTGCTACTGGTGGAGATATAATTCTTCTTGGTGAAGTTCTATTGAATTTTACTTTTTGTGGTAAATCTAAGTCTGGTAAATGCTACGTTTCAAAAAACTGTAAATCCAATTTACTGGGTATTGATGATGGATATACCTCTCAATGCGGTGTGCAATCGAGTAGCGCATGATCGAATACAACCTTATGAATCACTCTCAAATGTCCGAGCCAAAAGATTTGCAGATATTTCTAAACGAACGTTGTTAAAATGGGGAGGAGAGGCTATCAATGATGGTGGGAATATTTATAAAATAACTCGTGAATTCAACATTGGTGACTATGTTAATGTAGGTGATTACAGGCCTGGTAGGCCGAAATGGATCAATCGTTGGGACAATTGTTGCTAAGAGGGGCAGAGTGGTATATGAAGTAAGGGTGGGTGACATGGTGACAATACGACATATTAATCAACTGAGACATAGAAGAAATAATGATGGTCCACCCTCTCAAAGTAGAATTCCCATGGTAATTTTGTATGACACATTTGATACACCACTACCCACGTCACCGCCTAGGCGTCATCATATGGAAATAAATGAAGGTCAGAATGATATGAAGTGTAAACAGGGTGAACTACTGCAAATTGATCCAAAAGCCAAGTCCTATACTAAAGAAGGGAGTGACATGTCTGGACAGAGACATGTGATTGGCTAATATGGTGTGTCTGACATATGACATTGGTCAGGCTTTATGTATATATATCTTGTGTATTATTGGTTTAATATATTCGTGTGAGTAACAAGTGGGCTTCTTGATAATCGGTCGGATCTTGTGTCTGTGCAATAGACTAAGGCAAGGCTGGGTGTTAGCAATAGGCGATAGCTCGGCAGATAACAGAATCGATAATAATCAGCCACCCCGGTGCGTCCAGATATAACAGTGGCGACGGAGATTTAAAACGAAAGAACTTACGTCTGGTCTAACAGCAGTGACGGTGACTGAAGACAGTTCAAATTTTTCTTATTGTGGAAGGCTTCGTACGTCATAATGGACGATATTAGGTTGTTATTGCAACAACAGAACACTTGTAGCAACATAGCATGACTAGTTAAAAGTTTACTTTAAAACTTACGCATACGCCAAAACAATTAGGCTCCAGTATTCATTTACTTCCTTATTTTGCATAGGGATTATTTTTTCATATTAGCTTATATTGAACGTTGAGAATTATGTGTGTGTTTGAACTACTAGAACGGCGCTCCACTGTCTCCTGCCCACGCTATTAAATAAAGACATATTCCCATAATACTCTGGATCCTTGTGTCACTAAATCGGGATATACCTGGGCGTTAAACTGGTGAGCCCTGTGTTGAATAAAATATTTGATTGCTGTTGTTCATATAACTTTTTCTTTTTATATTCACTCTTAAAAATAGGCCTTCTGATTTGCAATAGTTAAGAGTACGTATATATACATATATTTTATATACATAGTATTTTATTTTTATCACTCAATATTTTTCTGCCCTCATTACGTTATCATATTGTTCATATAACATGGCAGACTTAGTCCAAACGAAAAGCCTAGAGGATAAGTCATCAGTAGACATAGACACCGTTATGGCTACGAATATCCTAATCCCAGAATTCGATCTTAGTGACCCCGAGTTGTGGTTTGCTCAACTAGAGCATTATTTCACGAGACACAATATTAAATCTGAAGGAGTTCGCTATTGAGATTTGTGCTCAATCCTACCCCCTTCAGTAGCCAAAGAAGTCCGCGACTTGATTTTAAGTCCGCCGACACCACAACCATACACCATCCTAAGACGAGAAATAATGAATCGTCTATCATTATCAGACGGGCAAAATAATCCAAAGACCCTTCCAAGGGGAAACATTAGGTGATAGGTCACCGTCACAATTTTTGCGTCATCTCCAAGCCTTAGTAGGCGACAACACAGTGGGTGAGACAGTCCTAAAACAAGGATGGATGCAAGCTCTCCCACGCTACGTCCAACACTGTTTGGATACACAAGATCCCGACACCTCTTCCTCTCACTTAGCACGTATTGCAGATAGAATAATGGAAAGGGGTCCCCCAACTGCATCAAGCATGATCCACTATACTAAAAAAGAAGAATCGGCAAATGACCCAGTCATAGCACAACTCATTGCGAGTGTTAAAAGTCTCACAGAGGCTGTCAGCAAATTGCAGATGGGTCATAAAGACAAAAGCATGTCACCACAACGACCGAGATTCGTGTCACGGAACAGGTTACAAAGGTCTAAACAATCTGGACAATTTTGTTGGTATCACTGGAAATTTGGTGCTCAATCGACCAAATGCAGTCAACCATGTGCCTGGCCCAAACAGACCCTGAAGAATATACGGAAACAAATAACCCCTCCCCAGGTCGCAACGACTGACGCGGGGTGCCTAAACAGTCGCTTATTTTACGTTAGAGATAAGAATTCAGGCTTGAACTTTTTGGTGGATACTGGTGCTGCACTTAGTATCATTACTAAGAACAAAACCGAGCTGGGTGGAGAAACTTCCTCAGTCACACTTCAAGCTGCCAATAAAACTAAAATCGCGACGTTTGGGCAGAAAACAATGACATTAGATTTGGGGTTTAGAAGACAATTCCCCTGGATTTTCACTGTAGCCGATTTAGATCTGGAAATACTTGGAATGGATTTCTTAGAGAGATATGAATTTCTTGTTGACACTAATAAACGACGGTTGACATTAAAAGAAACCTCGAAATATACTAAAGGTACAGAAAGTCGTATCACTTCTCTAAATTTAATCCAAACTCCGCCAGTAACAACGGCAAAGTTCCAGGATATACTCGTGGAATTTCCAGAGTTAACGAAACCGAACCCTCAACCTTCCAAAAGTAAGTTAAAAGTATGTCATACAATCAAAACGGAAGGGGCACCTGCTTTCGCTAAATCCAGGAGACTAGCACCTGATAAGCATAAAAAAGCTAGAGCTGAATTCGATTACATGCTACAGCTGAGCATAATACGTCCATCTGAGAGTCAATGGGCATCTCATCCGCATATAGTCCCAAAGAAAAATAAAGGCGATTGGAGACCGTTTGGGGATTACAGAGCCCTCAACCGTCAAACGGTACCAGACAGGTACCCGATACCACATATCCAAGATTTCACAAATGGCTCACAGGGTATAAAGATATTCACTAAAATCGACTTAGTCAGGGCATACCACAATATCCCAGTAGCTGAGGAAGATATTCCGAAAACAGCTATCACAACACCTTTTGGATTATTCGAGTTTGTACGCATGCCATTCGGCCTACGGAACGCGACACAAACATTCCAAAGGTTTATGGATAATTTACTTCGAGATATGCCATTTGCTCAAGGGTATATAGACGACCTATTAATTGCTAGCCCGAACTTAGAATCACATGAACAACATGTGAAGGCAGTACTTAGACGACTAAACGAAAATGGCATGAACATACACCAAAGTAAATGCGTTTTTGGTGTTGAAACGTTGGAATTCCTCGGACATACCATAAGCCCTGATGGAATTACACCAATTAAACAAGAGGTGGATACCATTAAACAATATCCCATCCCAAGCTCCATAGCACAACTTAGAAGTTTTCTCGGTTTAATAAACTTTTATCGCAGATTTATACCCGGTTGTGCACAACTAATGCAACCATTAACGGATGGGCTTAAAGGAAAACCGAAAGAGTTCAAGTTGACCTCTGAGGCCGTCGATGCTATAAGCCAATTAAAGCATAAACTTGCTCAAGCATCTACATTAACGTATCCGAATTCTCACTACCCACTTGCCATAATGGTAGATGCTTCGGACAAAGCCGTAGGCGGTACTCTTAATCAGCTAGTTAAAAACACCTGGAAACCAATCGCATTCTTCTCAAAAAAACTCGCTCCAGCAGAGATGAGATATTCTACCTTTGGTAGAGAACTCCTCGCAATCTACCTAACCATCAAGCACTTCCGGCACATGCTAGAAGGCACAGAATTCACAGTTTATACTGATCATAAACCGCTAACAAACTCATTAAGAGCGAAAACTGATAAATACTCGCCTCGAGAAGTCCGACACCTTGACTACATATCACAGTTCACTAGAGATATCCAACACGTAAAAGGTGAAGACAATCAGGCGGCAGACGCATTATCTCGATTAGAAATGAATATAATACAACAGTCTACAGTAGACTTCGAGATTTTAGGAGACAGTCAAGAAACTGATCAAGAATTACAAATTTTACTGTCAACTAAATGCTGTAGCCTGAAACTGAAACAGCTGCCATCACCTAAGGAAGACGTCCTGATATACTGTGACACGACAAAAGCGGTCCCTCGACCTTTCGTTCCCAAAAATATGCGGCGGTTAATATTTAATAACTTTCATTCATTGTCTCACCCTGGCGTGAAATCTTCGACTAAACTAATCAACGCCAGGTACATATGGCCAAATCTTCAGAAAGATGTAAATAAATGGGTCAGAGAATGTTCGGCGTGTCAACAATCAAAAGTTAGCCGACACATAAATTCACCTATCGGTGTTTTTCCCCAACCGGTTGCGCGTTTCGCACACGTACATATCGTTCTCCGCTATTGTTCTTCTGAGCTTGAACACTGAAGCATCTACCTAAGTGTTTTCAATTTGATTGAAAAAACTACCTATTGGTGTAAGATCACCCGCTTAAATACAAATCCCACACCTGCAGGAGTGTCGTGAAGATTTCTGTCCCATCTTTTAACAGACACTTCTGTAGATGGGTAGGCGTACGTCAGAAAAATATACTTGTTGGAATTAAATAACAAACCCAAGAGGAGTTAAAGTTATGTAATAGCTCGACTCAAAATTGCATCACCTTTCAGTTGGTACATTAAATGTCCAGTTCTCATTTGGATTTATTATTGTACGTCT
>JALJAT010000038.1:0-93925 GCA_034768735.1 Schistosoma mekongi
CTGCATTTCGAGGCATCAACGATATTAGGTGGTTTGGAGTTTGATGGATTAGGAGAGTGTCTGCATTTGTGGCATAGGCCATACCACTATCTAGCCGTTGATCTACCACTAAACGCCCACAATCACATCGTGGATTCACGAAAATTGGCGTCAACTATCAATTACTAGTATAGACATCTGCCAATATAAAGTATGTATGATGCGTAGCATACTAAATAGTGTGTGAGTATTGACGCGATTGGTATGTGATATTGAGGTCGGGTAATGAGATTGATCGAAATGCAAATGGTGTTGCAAATGCATCACTGTTTGTGTGGTGGTGGTGGTGGTGGTGGTGGTGATGAAGAAATACCTCGTGCTTTGACAGATGTGATGGAGGCAATTGACGATGTGGTGACTGGAACAATGCCTTCATAATTCTTTCTGTGTTGGCTGGCATTTCGAGGCATCAACGATGTTAGGTGGTTGGAGTGTGAGGGGATTAAGGAAGATAGTCTGCATTTGTGCAGGCCTACCAATCAGCTCGATCTACACGAAACACCACACTCACATTGCGGATTCACCAAATTTGCGTCAACTATCAAACTAATACTACAGACATCTGCCAATTGAGTAGTATGATGCGTAGCATATAATGTGTGTGATATTGACGAGATTGGTTGTGATATTGATGTTGGGATGAGTTTGATTTTAATGCGAGTGGAATACAATGCATCGATGATTGTTTTTGGATTTGGTGGTGCTAATGATGAGAATGCCTCGTGCTTCGACAACGTGATGCATGCGATTGACGATGTGGTGACTGCAACAATGCCTTCGTAATATATTTCATGTTGGCTGCATTTCGAGGCATCAACGATATTAGGTGTTTGGAGTTTGGTGGGATTAGGAGCGTGTCTGCATTTGTGCAGGCCTACCAATCAGCCTCATCTACACGAAACACCACACTCACATTGCGGATTCACCAAATTTGCGTCAACTATCAAACTAATACTACAGACATCTGCCAATTGAGTAGTATGATGCGTAGCATATAATGTGTGTGATATTGACGAGATTGGTTGTGATATTGATGTTGGGATGAGTTTGATTTTAATGCGAGTGGAATACAATGCATCGATGATTGTTTTTGGATTTGGTGGTGCTAATGATGAGAATGCGTCGTGCTTCGACAACGTGATGCATGCGATTGACGATGTGGTGACTGCAACAATGCCTTCGTAATATATTTCATGTTGGCTGCATTTCGAGGCATCAACGATATTAGGTGTTTGGAGTTTGGTGGGATTAGGAGCGTGTCTGCATTTGTGCAGGCCTACCAATCAGCCTCATCTACACGAAACACCACACTCACATTGCGGATTCACCAAATTTGCGTCAACTATCAAACTAATACTACAGACATCTGCCAATTGAGTAGTATGATGCGTAGCATATAATGTGTGTGATATTGACGAGATTGGTTGTGATATTGATGTTGGGATGAGTTTGATTTTAATGCGAGTGGAATACAATGCATCGATGATTGTTTTGGATTTGGTGGTGCTAATGATGAGAATGCCTCGTGCTTCGACAACGTGATGCATGCGATTGACGATGTGGTGACTGCAACAATGCCTTCGTAATATATTTCATGTTGGCTGCATTTCGAGGCATCAACGATATTAGGTGTTTGGAGTTTGGTGGGATTAGGAGCGTGTCTGCATTTGTGCAGGCCTACCAATCAGCCTCATCTACACGAAACACCACACTCACATTGCGGATTCACCAAATTTGCGTCAACTATCAAACTAATACTACAGACATCTGCCAATTGAGTAGTATGATGCGTAGCATATAATGTGTGTGATATTGACGAGATTGGTTGTGATATTGATGTTGGGATGAGTTTGATTTTAATGCGAGTGGAATACAATGCATCGATGATTGTTTTTGGATTTGGTGGTGCTAATGATGAGAATGCCTCGTGCTTCGACAACGTGATGCATGCGATTGACGATGTGGTGACTGCAACAATGCCTTCGTAATATATTTCATGTTGGCTGCATTTCGAGGCATCAACGATATTAGGTGTTTGGAGTTTGGTGGGATTAGGAGCGTGTCTGCATTTGTGCAGGCCTACCAATCAGCCTCATCTACACGAAACACCACACTCACATTGCGGATTCACCAAATTTGCGTCAACTATCAAACTAATACTACAGACATCTGCCAATTGAGTAGTATGATGCGTAGCATATAATGTGTGTGATATTGACGAGATTGGTTGTGATATTGATTTTGGGATGAGTTCGATTTTAATGCGAGTGGAATACAATGCATCGATGATTGGTTTTGGATTTGGTGGTGCTAATATTGAGAATGCCTCGTGCTTCGACAACGTGATGCATGCGATTGACGATGTGGTGACTGCAACAATGCCTTCGTAATATATTTCATGTTGGCTGCATTTCGAGGCATCAACGATATTAGGTGTTTGGAGTTTGGTGGGATTAGGAGCGTGTCTGCATTTGTGCAGGCCTACCAATCAGCCTCATCTACACGAAACACCACACTCACATTGCGGATTCACCAAATTTGCGTCAACTATCAAACTAATACTACAGACATCTGCCAATTGAGTAGTATGATGCGTAGCATATAATGTGTGTGATATTGACGAGATTGGTTGTGATATTGATGTTGGGATGAGTTTGATTTTAATGCGAGTGGAATACAATGCATCGATGATTGTTTTGGATTTGGTGGTGCTAATGATGAGAATGCCTCGTGCTTCGACAACGTGATGCATGCGATTGACGATGTGGTGACTGCAACAATGCCTTCGTAATATATTTCATGTTGGCTGCATTTCGAGGCATCAACGATATTAGGTGTTTGGAGTTTGGTGGGATTAGGAGCGTGTCTGCATTTGTGCAGGCCTACCAATCAGCCTCATCTACACGAAACACCACACTCACATTGCGGATTCACCAAATTTGCGTCAACTATCAAACTAATACTACAGACATCTGCCAATTGAGTAGTATGATGCGTAGCATATAATGTGTGTGATATTGACGAGTGGTTGTGATATTGATGTTGGGATGAGTTTGATTTTAATGCGAGTGGAATACAATGCATCGATGATTGTTTTGGATTTGGTGGTGCTAATGATGAGAATGCCTCGTGCTTCGACAACGTGATGCATGCTATTGACGATGTGGTGACTGCAACAATGCCTTCGTAATATATTTCATGTTGGCTGCATTTCGAGGCATCAACGATATTAGGTGTTTGGAGTTTGGTGGGATTAGGAGCGTGTCTGCATTTGTGCAGGCCTACCAATCAGCCTCATCTACACGAAACACCACACTCACATTGCGGATTCACCAAATTTGCGTCAACTATCAAACTAATACTACAGACATCTGCCAATTGAGTAGTATGATGCGTAGCATATAATGTGTGTGATATTGACGAGATTGGTTGTGATATTGATGTTGGGATGAGTTTGATTTTAATGCGAGTGGAATACAATGCATCGATGATTGTTTTTGGATTTGGTGGTGCTAATATTGAGAATGCCTCGTGCTTCGACAACGTGATGCATGCGATTGACGATGTGGTGACTGCAACAATGCCTTCGTAATATATTTCATGTTGGCTGCATTTCGAGGCATCAACGATATTAGGTGTTTGGAGTTTGGTGGGATTAGGAGCGTGTCTGCATTTGTGCAGGCCTACCAATCAGCCTCATCTACACGAAACACCACACTCACATTGCGGATTCACCAAATTTGCGTCAACTATCAAACTAATACTACAGACATCTGCCAATTGAGTAGTATGATGCGTAGCATATAATGTGTGTGATATTGACGAGATTGGTTGTGATATTGATGTTGGGATGAGTTTGATTTTAATGCGAGTGGAATACAATGCATCGATGATTGTTTTGGATTTGGTGGTGCTAATGATGAGAATGCCTCGTGCTTCGACAACGTGATGCATGCGATTGACGATGTGGTGACTGCAACAATGCCTTCGTAATATATTTCATGTTGGCTGCATTTCGAGGCATCAACGATATTAGGTGTTTGGAGTTTGGTGGGATTAGGAGCGTGTCTGCATTTGTGCAGGCCTACCAATCAGCCTCATCTACACGAAACACCACACTCACATTGCGGATTCACCAAATTTGCGTCAACTATCAAACTAATACTACAGACATCTGCCAATTGAGTAGTATGATGCGTAGCATATAATGTGTGTGATATTGACGAGATTGGTTGTGATATTGATGTTGGGATGAGTTTGATTTTAATGCGAGTGGAATACAATGCATCGATGATTGTTTTGGATTTGGTGGTGCTAATGATGAGAATGCCTCGTGCTTCGACAACGTGATGCATGCGATTGACGATGTGGTGACTGCAACAATGCCTTCGTAATATATTTCATGTTGGCTGCATTTCGAGGCATCAACGATATTAGGTGTTTGGAGTTTGGTGGGATTAGGAGCGTGTCTGCATTTGTGCAGGCCTACCAATCAGCCTCATCTACACGAAACACCACACTCACATTGCGGATTCACCAAATTTGCGTCAACTATCAAACTAATACTACAGACATCTGCCAATTGAGTAGTATGATGCGTAGCATATAATGTGTGTGATATTGACGAGATTGGTTGTGATATTGATGTTGGGATGAGTTTGATTTTAATGCGAGTGGAATACAATGCATCGATGATTGTTTTGGATTTGGTGGTGCTAATGATGAGAATGCGTCGTGCTTCGACAACGTGATGCATGCGATTGACGATGTGGTGACTGCAACAATGCCTTCGTAATATATTTCATGTTGGCTGCATTTCGAGGCATCAACGATATTAGGTGTTTGGAGTTTGGTGGGATTAGGAGCGTGTCTGCATTTGTGCAGGCCTACCAATCAGCCTCATCTACACGAAACACCACACTCACATTGCGGATTCACCAAATTTGCGTCAACTATCAAACTAATACTACAGACATCTGCCAATTGAGTAGTATGATGCGTAGCATATAATGTGTGTGATATTGACGAGATTGGTTGTGATATTGATGTTGGGATGAGTTTGATTTTAATGCGAGTGGAATACAATGCATCGATGATTGTTTTGGATTTGGTGGTGCTAATGATGAGAATGCCTCGTGCTTCGACAACGTGATGCATGCGATTGACGATGTGGTGACTGCAACAATGCCTTCGTAATATATTTCATGTTGGCTGCATTTCGAGGCATCAACGATATTAGGTGTTTGGAGTTTGGTGGGATTAGGAGCGTGTCTGCATTTGTGCAGGCCTACCAATCAGCCTCATCTACACGAAACACCACACTCACATTGCGGATTCACCAAATTTGCGTCAACTATCAAACTAATACTACAGACATCTGCCAATTGAGTAGTATGATGCGTAGCATATAATGTGTGTGATATTGACGAGATTGGTTGTGATATTGATGTTGGGATGAGTTTGATTTTAATGCGAGTGGAATACAATGCATCGATGATTGTTTTGGATTTGGTGGTGCTAATGATGAGAATGCCTCGTGCTTCGACAACGTGATGCATGCGATTGACGATGTGGTGACTGCAACAATGCCTTCGTAATATATTTCATGTTGGCTGCATTTCGAGGCATCAACGATATTAGGTGTTTGGAGTTTGGTGGGATTAGGAGCGTGTCTGCATTTGTGCAGGCCTACCAATCAGCCTCATCTACACGAAACACCACACTCACATTGCGGATTCACCAAATTTGCGTCAACTATCAAACTAATACTACAGACATCTGCCAATTGAGTAGTATGATGCGTAGCATATAATGTGTGTGATATTGACGAGATTGGTTGTGATATTGATGTTGGGATGAGTTTGATTTTAATGCGAGTGGAATACAATGCATCGATGATTGTTTTGGATTTGGTGGTGCTAATGATGAGAATGCCTCGTGCTTCGACAACGTGATGCATGCGATTGACGATGTGGTGACTGCAACAATGCCTTCGTAATATATTTCATGTTGGCTGCATTTCGAGGCATCAACGATATTAGGTGTTTGGAGTTTGGTGGGATTAGGAGCGTGTCTGCATTTGTGCAGGCCTACCAATCAGCCTCATCTACACGAAACACCACACTCACATTGCGGATTCACCAAATTTGCGTCAACTATCAAACTAATACTACAGACATCTGCCAATTGAGTAGTATGATGCGTAGCATATAATGTGTGTGATATTGACGAGATTGGTTGTGATATTGATTTTGGGATGAGTTCGATTTTAATGCGAGTGGAATACAATGCATCGATGATTGGTTTTGGATTTGGTGGTGCTAATATTGAGAATGCCTCGTGCTTCGACAACGTGATGCATGCGATTGACGATGTGGTGACTGCAACAATGCCTTCGTAATATATTTCATGTTGGCTGCATTTCGAGGCATCAACGATATTAGGTGTTTGGAGTTTGGTGGGATTAGGAGCGTGTCTGCATTTGTGCAGGCCTACCAATCAGCCTCATCTACACGAAACACCACACTCACATTGCGGATTCACCAAATTTGCGTCAACTATCAAACTAATACTACAGACATCTGCCAATTGAGTAGTATGATGCGTAGCATATAATGTGTGTGATATTGACGAGATTGGTTGTGATATTGATGTTGGGATGAGTTTGATTTTAATGCGAGTGGAATACAATGCATCGATGATTGTTTTGGATTTGGTGGTGCTAATGATGAGAATGCCTCGTGCTTCGACAACGTGATGCATGCGATTGACGATGTGGTGACTGCAACAATGCCTTCGTAATATATTTCATGTTGGCTGCATTTCGAGGCATCAACGATATTAGGTGTTTGGAGTTTGGTGGGATTAGGAGCGTGTCTGCATTTGTGCAGGCCTACCAATCAGCCTCATCTACACGAAACACCACACTCACATTGCGGATTCACCAAATTTGCGTCAACTATCAAACTAATACTACAGACATCTGCCAATTGAGTAGTATGATGCGTAGCATATAATGTGTGTGATATTGACGAGATTGGTTGTGATATTGATGTTGGGATGAGTTTGATTTTAATGCGAGTGGAATACAATGCATCGATGATTGTTTTTGGATTTGGTGGTGCTAATGATGAGAATGCCTCGTGCTTCGACAACGTGATGCATGCGATTGACGATGTGGTGACTGCAACAATGCCTTCGTAATATATTTCATGTTGGCTGCATTTCGAGGCATCAACGATATTAGGTGTTTGGAGTTTGGTGGGATTAGGAGCGTGTCTGCATTTGTGCAGGCCTACCAATCAGCCTCATCTACACGAAACACCACACTCACATTGCGGATTCACCAAATTTGCGTCAACTATCAAACTAATACTACAGACATCTGCCAATTGAGTAGTATGATGCGTAGCATATAATGTGTGTGATATTGACGAGATTGGTTGTGATATTGATTTTGGGATGAGTTTGATTTAATGCGAGTGGAATACAATGCATCGATGATTGGTTTTGGATTTTGGTGGTGCTAATGATGAGAATGCCTCGTGCTTCGACAACGTGATGCATGCGATTGACGATGTGGTGACTGCAACAATGCCTTCGTAATATATTTCATGTTGGCTGCATTTCGAGGCATCAACGATATTAGGTGTTTGGAGTTTGGTGGGATTAGGAGCGTGTCTGCATTTGTGCAGGCCTACCAATCAGCCTCATCTACACGAAACACCACACTCACATTGCGGATTCACCAAATTTGCGTCAACTATCAAACTAATACTACAGACATCTGCCAATTGAGTAGTATGATGCGTAGCATATAATGTGTGTGATATTGACGAGATTGGTTGTGATATTGATGTTGGGATGAGTTTGATTTTAATGCGAGTGGAATACAATGCATCGATGATTGTTTTGGATTTGGTGGTGCTAATGATGAGAATGCCTCGTGCTTCGACAACGTGATGCATGCGATTGACGATGTGGTGACTGCAACAATGCCTTCGTAATATATTTCATGTTGGCTGCATTTCGAGGCATCAACGATATTAGGTGTTTGGAGTTTGGTGGGATTAGGAGCGTGTCTGCATTTGTGCAGGCCTACCAATCAGCCTCATCTACACGAAACACCACACTCACATTGCGGATTCACCAAATTTGCGTCAACTATCAAACTAATACTACAGACATCTGCCAATTGAGTAGTATGATGCGTAGCATATAATGTGTGTGATATTGACGAGATTGGTTGTGATATTGATTTTGGGATGAGTTTGATTTTAATGCGAGTGGAATACAATGCATCGATGATTGTTTTGGATTTGGTGGTGCTAATATTGAGAATGCCTCGTGCTTCGACAACGTGATGCATGCGATTGACGATGTGGTGACTGCAACAATGCCTTCGTAATATATTTCATGTTGGCTGCATTTCGAGGCATCAACGATATTAGGTGTTTGGAGTTTGGTGGGATTAGGAGCGTGTCTGCATTTGTGCAGGCCTACCAATCAGCCTCATCTACACGAAACACCACACTCACATTGCGGATTCACCAAATTTGCGTCAACTATCAAACTAATACTACAGACATCTGCCAATTGAGTAGTATGATGCGTAGCATATAATGTGTGTGATATTGACGAGATTGGTTGTGATATTGATGTTGGGATGAGTTTGATTTTAATGCGAGTGGAATACAATGCATCGATGATTGTTTTGGATTTGGTGGTGCTAATGATGAGAATGCCTCGTGCTTCGACAACGTGATGCATGCGATTGACGATGTGGTGACTGCAACAATGCCTTCGTAATATATTTCATGTTGGCTGCATTTCGAGGCATCAACGATATTAGGTGTTTGGAGTTTGGTGGGATTAGGAGCGTGTCTGCATTTGTGCAGGCCTACCAATCAGCCTCATCTACACGAAACACCACACTCACATTGCGGATTCACCAAATTTGCGTCAACTATCAAACTAATACTACAGACATCTGCCAATTGAGTAGTATGATGCGTAGCATATAATGTGTGTGATATTGACGAGATTGGTTGTGATATTG
The DNA here is from genome assembly GCA_034768735.1 of Schistosoma mekongi. Classification (NCBI taxonomy): domain Eukaryota; kingdom Metazoa; phylum Platyhelminthes; class Trematoda; order Strigeidida; family Schistosomatidae; genus Schistosoma; species Schistosoma mekongi. The sequence continues at coordinate 9,098 of JALJAT010000038.1, forward strand.
ATGTTGGGATGAGTTTGATTTTAATGCGAGTGGAATACAATGCATCGATGATTGTTTTGGATTTGGTGGTGCTAATGATGAGAATGCCTCGTGCTTCGACAACGTGATGCATGCGATTGACGATGTGGTGACTGCAACAATGCCTTCGTAATATATTTCATGTTGGCTGCATTTCGAGGCATCAACGATATTAGGTGTTTGGAGTTTGGTGGGATTAGGAGCGTGTCTGCATTTGTGCAGGCCTACCAATCAGCCTCATCTACACGAAACACCACACTCACATTGCGGATTCACCAAATTTGCGTCAACTATCAAACTAATACTACAGACATCTGCCAATTGAGTAGTATGATGCGTAGCATATAATGTGTGTGATATTGACGAGATTGGTTGTGATATTGATGTTGGGATGAGTTTGATTTTAATGCGAGTGGAATACAATGCATCGATGATTGTTTTTGGATTTGGTGGTGCTAATGATGAGAATGCCTCGTGCTTCGACAACGTGATGCATGCGATTGACGATGTGGTGACTGCAACAATGCCTTCGTAATATATTTCATGTTGGCTGCATTTCGAGGCATCAACGATATTAGGTGTTTGGAGTTTGGTGGGATTAGGAGCGTGTCTGCATTTGTGCAGGCCTACCAATCAGCCTCATCTACACGAAACACCACACTCACATTGCGGATTCACCAAATTTGCGTCAACTATCAAACTAATACTACAGACATCTGCCAATTGAGTAGTATGATGCGTAGCATATAATGTGTGTGATATTGACGGGATTGGTTGTGATATTGATGTTGGGATGAGTTTGATTTTAATGCGAGTGGAATACAATGCATCGATGATTGTTTTGGATTTGGTGGTGCTAATGATGAGAATGCCTCGTGCTTCGACAACGTGATGCATGCGATTGACGATGTGGTGACTGCAACAATGCCTTCGTAATATATTTCATGTTGGCTGCATTTCGAGGCATCAACGATATTAGGTGTTTGGAGTTTGGTGGGATTAGGAGCGTGTCTGCATTTGTGCAGGCCTACCAATCAGCCTCATCTACACGAAACACCACACTCACATTGCGGATTCACCAAATTTGCGTCAACTATCAAACTAATACTACAGACATCTGCCAATTGAGTAGTATGATGCGTAGCATATAATGTGTGTGATATTGACGAGATTGGTTGTGATATTGATTTTGGGATGAGTTTGATTTTAATGCGAGTGGAATACAATGCATCGATGATTGGTTTTGGATTTGGTGGTGCTAATATTGAGAATGCCTCGTGCTTCGACAACGTGATGCATGCGATTGACGATGTGGTGACTGCAACAATGCCTTCGTAATATATTTCATGTTGGCTGCATTTCGAGGCATCAACGATATTAGGTGTTTGGAGTTTGGTGGGATTAGGAGCGTGTCTGCATTTGTGCAGGCCTACCAATCAGCCTCATCTACACGAAACACCACACTCACATTGCGGATTCACCAAATTTGCGTCAACTATCAAACTAATACTACAGACATCTGCCAATTGAGTAGTATGATGCGTAGCATATAATGTGTGTGATATTGACGAGATTGGTTGTGATATTGATGTTGGGATGAGTTTGATTTTAATGCGAGTGGAATACAATGCATCGATGATTGTTTTGGATTTGGTGGTGCTAATGATGAGAATGCCTCGTGCTTCGACAACGTGATGCATGCGATTGACGATGTGGTGACTGCAACAATGCCTTCGTAATATATTTCATGTTGGCTGCATTTCGAGGCATCAACGATATTAGGTGTTTGGAGTTTGGTGGGATTAGGAGCGTGTCTGCATTTGTGCAGGCCTACCAATCAGCCTCATCTACACGAAACACCACACTCACATTGCGGATTCACCAAATTTGCGTCAACTATCAAACTAATACTACAGACATCTGCCAATTGAGTAGTATGATGCGTAGCATATAATGTGTGTGATATTGACGGAGATTGGTTGTGATATTGATGTTGGGATGAGTTTGATTTTAATGCGAGTGGAATACAATGCATCGATGATTGTTTTGGATTTGGTGGTGCTAATATGAGAATGCCTCGTGCTTCGACAACGTGATGCATGCCATTGACGATGTGGTGACTGCAACAATGCCTTCGTAATATATTTCATGTTGGCTGCATTTCGAGGCATCAACGATATTAGGTGTTTGGAGTTTGGTGGGATTAGGAGCGTGTCTGCATTTGTGCAGGCCTACCAATCAGCCTCATCTACACGAAACACCACACTCACATTGCGGATTCACCAAATTTGCGTCAACTATCAAACTAATACTACAGACATCTGCCAATTGAGTAGTATGATGCGTAGCATATAATGTGTGTGATATTGACGAGATTGGTTGTGATATTGATTTTGGGATGAGTTCGATTTACTGCGAGTGGAATACAATGCATCGATGATTGGTTTTGGATTTGGTGGTGCTAATAATGAGAATGCCTCGTGCTTCGACAACGTGATGCATGCGATTGACGATGTGGTGACTGCAACAATGCCTTCGTAATATATTTCATGTTGGCTGCATTTCGAGGCATCAACGATATTAGGTGTTTGGAGTTTGGTGGGATTAGGAGCGTGTCTGCATTTGTGCAGGCCTACCAATCAGCCTCATCTACACGAAACACCACACTCACATTGCGGATTCACCAAATTTGCGTCAACTATCAAACTAATACTACAGACATCTGCCAATTGAGTAGTATGATGCGTAGCATATAATGTGTGTGATATTGACGAGATTGGTTGTGATATTGATGTTGGGATGAGTTTGATTTTAATGCGAGTGGAATACAATGCATCGATGATTGTTTTGGATTTGGTGGTGCTAATGATGAGAATGCCTCGTGCTTCGACAACGTGATGCATGCGATTGACGATGTGGTGACTGCAACAATGCCTTCGTAATATATTTCATGTTGGCTGCATTTCGAGGCATCAACGATATTAGGTGTTTGGAGTTTGGTGGGATTAGGAGCGTGTCTGCATTTGTGCAGGCCTACCAATCAGCCTCATCTACACGAAACACCACACTCACATTGCGGATTCACCAAATTTGCGTCAACTATCAAACTAATACTACAGACATCTGCCAATTGAGTAGTATGATGCGTAGCATATAATGTGTGTGATATTGACGAGATTGGTTGTGATATTGATGTTGGGATGAGTTTGATTTTAATGCGAGTGGAATACAATGCATCGATGATTGTTTTTGGATTTGGTGGTGCTAATGATGAGAATGCCTCGTGCTTCGACAACGTGATGCATGCGATTGACGATGTGGTGACTGCAACAATGCCTTCGTAATATATTTCATGTTGGCTGCATTTCGAGGCATCAACGATATTAGGTGTTTGGAGTTTGGTGGGATTAGGAGCGTGTCTGCATTTGTGCAGGCCTACCAATCAGCCTCATCTACACGAAACACCACACTCACATTGCGGATTCACCAAATTTGCGTCAACTATCAAACTAATACTACAGACATCTGCCAATTGAGTAGTATGATGCGTAGCATATAATGTGTGTGATATTGACGAGATTGGTTGTGATATTGATGTTGGGATGAGTTTGATTTTAATGCGAGTGGAATACAATGCATCGATGATTGTTTTTGGATTTGGTGGTGCTAATGATGAGAATGCCTCGTGCTTCGACAACGTGATGCATGCGATTGACGATGTGGTGACTGCAACAATGCCTTCGTAATATATTTCATGTTGGCTGCATTTCGAGGCATCAACGATATTAGGTGTTTGGAGTTTGGTGGGATTAGGAGCGTGTCTGCATTTGTGCAGGCCTACCAATCAGCCTCATCTACACGAAACACCACACTCACATTGCGGATTCACCAAATTTGCGTCAACTATCAACTAATACTACAGACATCTGCCAATGAGTAGTATGATGCGTTAGCAATAATGTGGGTTTATATTTGATCGCGATTGGTTGTGATTATTGATGTTGGGATGTAGATTGATTTAAATGCAAGTGGAATGCAATGCATCGATGATGGTTTTGGATTTGGTTGGTGGCTAATAATGAGAATGCCCGTGCTTGACAACGTTGATGCCATGCTATTGACGATTTGTGACTGCAAACAATGCCTTTCGTAATATATTCATGTTTGCTGCTTTCGTAGGCATCAACGAATAGAAAATATTGTCTCACTTACTTTTATAGTTAATGAATGAATACAGAAAATTTTATCAACCTTACGTGGTACTTCTAAACATCGTTGTAATGATATTACAAATCTAGAATTCTTTTATGAAGAGACTGGGAATACACGACTTAAATTGCTACTTCAGTAGACATATTACTTAAAAAAGGATCAGTAGTTAGGTTAGACATATGAATAGAATAGATTTGTAAATAATCTCAGTGGATGAAATTAGAGAAAAATTCCCATGTTTCATTCGGCAAGTTGGTCCGACATTCTTCAGGGGAATAACCAAGATCAACAATTATTGAAGATAAATGTAAATAAGAGGTCAAATTTAAATTACGAGTATCCAGTTGTATACAAGGTATGAAAATATTATATGGGTAAGTGAACTAATATTGAAACTGTTGTGAATGACGGAAGCTGTGAACTTCGTGTGTAGTTTCAGTCACAATCTATGTAACTATGCTGTTCCGAGTTATTTTCACGTATGAGTAGTAGAGCGTAGCAATAATGGTGGATATTGACGGGATGGTTGTGATATGATGTTTGATGGTTTGATTTTAATGCGAGTGGAAATACAATGCTATCATTGATTATTTACGGATTGGAGGGTGCTAATGAGAGAATGCACTCGTGTTGCTCGACAACGTGATGCATGCGATTGACGATGTGGTGACTGCAACAATGCCTTCGTAATATATTTCATGTTGGCTGCATTTCGAGGCATCAACGATATTAGGTGTTTGGAGTTTGGTGGGATTAGGAGCGTGTCTGCATTTGTGCAGGCCTACCAATCAGCCTCATCTACACGAAACACCACACTCACATTGCGGATTCACCAAATTTGCGTCAACTATCAAACTAATACTACAGACATCTGCCAATTGAGTAGTATGATGCGTAGCATATAATGTGTGTGATATTGACGGGATTGGTTGTGATATTGATGTTGGGATGAGTTTGATTTTAATGCGAGTGGAATACAATGCATCGATGATTGTTTTTGGATTTGGTGGTGCTAATGATGAGAATGCCTCGTGCTTCGACAACGTGATGCATGCGATTGACGATGTGGTGACTGCAACAATGCCTTCGTAATATATTTCATGTTGGCTGCATTTCGAGGCATCAACGATATTAGGTGTTTGGAGTTTGGTGGGATTAGGAGCGTGTCTGCATTTGTGCAGGCCTACCAATCAGCCTCATCTACACGAAACACCACACTCACATTGCGGATTCACCAAATTTGCGTCAACTATCAAACTAATACTACAGACATCTGCCAATTGAGTAGTATGATGCGTAGCATATAATGTGTGTGATATTGACGAGATTGGTTGTGATATTGATGTTGGGATGAGTTTGATTTTAATGCGAGTGGAATACAATGCATCGATGATTGTTTTTGGATTTGGTGGTGCTAATGATGAGAATGCCTCGTGCTTCGACAACGTGATGCATGCGATTGACGATGTGGTGACTGCAACAATGCCTTCGTAATATATTTCATGTTGGCTGCATTTCGAGGCATCAACGATATTAGGTGTTTGGAGTTTGGTGGGATTAGGAGCGTGTCTGCATTTGTGCAGGCCTACCAATCAGCCTCATCTACACGAAACACCACACTCACATTGCGGATTCACCAAATTTGCGTCAACTATCAAACTAATACTACAGACATCTGCCAATTGAGTAGTATGATGCGTAGCATATAATGTGTGTGATATAGACGGATTGGTTGTGATATTGATGTTGGGATGAGTTTGATTTTAATGCGAGTGGAATACAATGCATCGATGATTGTTTTGGATTTGGTGGTGCTAATGATGAGAATGCGTCGTGCTTCGACAACGTGATGCATGCGATTGACGATGTGGTGACTGCAACAATGCCTTCGTAATATATTTCATGTTGGCTGCATTTCGAGGCATCAACGATATTAGGTGTTTGGAGTTTGGTGGGATTAGGAGCGTGTCTGCATTTGTGCAGGCCTACCAATCAGCCTCATCTACACGAAACACCACACTCACATTGCGGATTCACCAAATTTGCGTCAACTATCAAACTAATACTACAGACATCTGCCAATTGAGTAGTATGATGCGTAGCATATAATGTGTGTGATATTGACGGGATTGGTTGTGATATTGATGTTGGGATGAGTTTGATTTTAATGCGAGTGGAATACAATGCATCGATGATTGTTTTTGGATTTGGTGGTGCTAATAATGAGAATCCGTCGTGCTTTGACAACGTGATGCATGCGATTGACGATGTGGTGACTGCAACAATGCCTTCGTAATATATTTCATGTTGGCTGCATTTCGAGGCATCAACGATATTAGGTGTTTGGAGTTTGGTGGGATTAGGAGCGTGTCTGCATTTGTGCAGGCCTACCAATCAGCCTCATCTACACGAAACACCACACTCACATTGCGGATTCACCAAATTTGCGTCAACTATCAAACTAATACTACAGACATCTGCCAATTGAGTAGTATGATGCGTAGCATATAATGTGTGTGATATTGACGAGATTGGTTGTGATATTGATGTTGGGATGAGTTTGATTTTAATGCGAGTGGAATACAATGCATCGATGATTGTTTTTGGATTTGGTGGTGCTAATGATGAGAATGCGTCGTGCTTCGACAACGTGATGCATGCGATTGACGATGTGGTGACTGCAACAATGCCTTCGTAATATATTTCATGTTGGCTGCATTTCGAGGCATCAACGATATTAGGTGTTTGGAGTTTGGTGGGATTAGGAGCGTGTCTGCATTTGTGCAGGCCTACCAATCAGCCTCATCTACACGAAACACCACACTCACATTGCGGATTCACCAAATTTGCGTCAACTATCAAACTAATACTACAGACATCTGCCAATTGAGTAGTATGATGCGTAGCATATAATGTGTGTGATATAGACGAGATTGGTTGTGATATTGATGTTGGGATGAGTTTGATTTTAATGCGAGTGGAATACAATGCATCGATGATTGTTTTGGATTTGGTGGTGCTAATGATGAGAATGCCTCGTGCTTCGACAACGTGATGCATGCGATTGACGATGTGGTGACTGCAACAATGCCTTCGTAATATATTTCATGTTGGCTGCATTTCGAGGCATCAACGATATTAGGTGTTTGGAGTTTGGTGGGATTAGGAGCGTGTCTGCATTTGTGCAGGCCTACCAATCAGCCTCATCTACACGAAACACCACACTCACATTGCGGATTCACCAAATTTGCGTCAACTATCAAACTAATACTACAGACATCTGCCAATTGAGTAGTATGATGCGTAGCATATAATGTGTGTGATATAGACGAGATTGGTTGTGATATTGATGTTGGGATGAGTTTGATTTTAATGCGAGTGGAATACAATGCATCGATGATTGTTTTTGGATTTGGTGGTGCTAATGATGAGAATGCCTCGTGCTTCGACAACGTGATGCATGCGATTGACGATGTGGTGACTGCAACAATGCCTTCGTAATATATTTCATGTTGGCTGCATTTCGAGGCATCAACGATATTAGGTGTTTGGAGTTTGGTGGGATTAGGAGCGTGTCTGCATTTGTGCAGGCCTACCAATCAGCCTCATCTACACGAAACACCACACTCACATTGCGGATTCACCAAATTTGCGTCAACTATCAACTAATACTACAGACATCTGCCAATTGAGTAGTATGATGCGTCCGCAATAATGTGTGTTATATTGACGGAATTGGTTGTGCTATTGATGATTGGGATGAGTTTGATTTTACTGCGGTGGAATACAATGCATCGATGATGATTTAAGGATTTGGTGGTGCTAATGATGAGTTCATCTAATACATCTCGTTTCGTAATAATGAAAGTGTCATCTAAGTACCTTATCCAGAGTTTGAGAGGATAGACACATTTTGAGAATGTACGTGTCTCCAGTGAATGCATAAACAAGTTAGCAACTATTGGGGACACTGAAGATCCTAACGACACACCTTCTGTTTGTTTATAATGATCTCCTCGAAACTTGAACAATGTGGAATTCAAGCACTTAACAATTTCAGGCGGATCTAAAGGAAACGTAGACTTAAGTCATCGTCTGCAATTAAATATTTATTTATAATGTCTAACGAAATATTAATTGGGACATTAATGACTAAAGAGCAAACATCAAAGCTTGCCATTACTTCACCTTCTCCTAAACGTATGTTTGTAATCTGGTTTGTAAAATCAAATTCATTTTTATTTCTATATTTTGCCTCTTTGTCATATGGTTTAAGTACACCAGCCAGATATTTTGCTAGGTTAAATATCTAGGAATTTGTGTAGTCTACCAGTGGTCTTAATGAAACATTCATCTTGTGGATTTTCGGCAGTCCGTAGAATCTACAAGGGCTGAAACTCTTTGGTCTTGGTTATATCCCTGAAGAAGCTTTGACCAGCTTGCCGAGAGTAACTTTGGAATTTTTCTTTAATTTCATCCGATGATATTATTTACAAATACATTCTATTCATATGTCTTACATACACTCGACGCCAAAGTTTTGTAAATATTTATCTTCGTTGTTGGACAAAAGTACCTATAAAGTAGTTAGATTAGTTTGAGAATTGTTTACAAATGTTTTCATCCATAAATTTGAATTATGAAAGAAAAATAGCCACGACAAAATAAGATGAATTCAGTTGTTCTACGCTATTTCATCAGCTACTACTTACATCGTATAAAGAATGGTAATTACTCAATTTTACTGAATTTACTTATATCACGTCAATAATAAATTAGGAGTTATAAAGAATGAGGTGGTTGAATTTGAGGAGATAGGTATTAAGTTTAGTTGACGGAATTTGTCACAGCCTTATATCAATTAGGCATCACTGAAAATAAGGAAGCATTTGATTGTCGTTTTCTCCTTTTGTACGACTTCTCAGAAATGAGCGCCTTCAAAGATTTTAAAAGATCAAACGCAATATCTTCAAGTCTCACCATCGATGCTTTGCAACCACGACTATCCGGCCAGAACCCAACCTCATAATCTGCCTCCTGTCGATGTGTGCTATAGTGATACAATAGGTTGAAGACAATGATGTTAACTAACTCACCACTGATATTTATCAAATACATCGGTCACGACTTCTCAATAGAACTACGGAAATATCATAAATTTAATCACCAGTGAGTTTATTCAAGTTGATTTAGAGTGACTTTTGTGAAGATAGTCATATATTATTTGTATTTGCCACGCATCTGAAGTGCATAGGTTTGATCCTTAGTGAGAATAATCGTGAATACGGACTGTTGAAAAGTCCTACACAGAGATGAGGCAGTTGTTCAGTGCCCCATGGTTTTTGTGGGTACCTAACCAACATCAGTCCCTCAAAAATAAAGTACGATTCTAAAAATGCCCAAAATGGCTGAATATTTATACTACAAATAATGCGAAAATTCTGTATAGAAATTTTAACTATATATAGAGATGATTTTGGCAATTAATGAAAGCAAACATCAAATGATACATGATATGAACTGTAAATTGGATGGATTAAGAGAATAAGAGATTGAGTAAAGCTTGAAAATTGTTACAAGAATAGGGGTTGGGGAGAGGAAAGGAGTTAATAACCGAAAGCGTGAAGTCAAATTCTCTAAAGCAAAACACCAAGGGTAATTACAAGCAAAAAACTGTATCTATTTGAATGAATAAAATTCTATTCTATTCTTCTGATAGTGATGGCTTTGGTGGAATTAATTCGACGTTAGAACTTTGATTATTTCAAAACTATTTGAATCATCAGCTTTATTTTTACTAACAAGTAGATAAAGAGGAATGGAACTATTAAAAACACACTGACCATTTGATCCCAGTTATTGTGTTATGTTTTCAGAGATACAGACATGTCCATTCTTCCAAATTAAATGCTTTGGTATGTATATTCAAACTGATAAGCTCTACTGAATGTAACATGATATATGAATTCATCCTATCGTGATGAGTAGTTTATTTAATCAAGTGAGACTAGCTTAATAATGAAATACTCTCTTTTTAATACTGCGTTTAGTAGTAAATCAGTCACGTCTTCTTTAAATTTAAATCGTGAATTTTTTACTTTTTCATAATGGTAAATATTATTCCTTATTATTATGTCTTCTTGAATATTTACTGATAAACTCTCGTTAATAACCATTATCTCTCAGATAATTTTAAATTATAGATAATTCCTTTTCATTATTTTTGTCTGAAAATGATTTTATGCACAACTGAATAGTGATTTCATTATAGTTCATTTTAGTTTATTTAGTAGAAACTATTAGAGTTCAGACAATAAACAATACAAATATCTTCTTGGCAAACAAGCCCTGAGACGTGGCCCAATTTATCAATTGGAATACGAATATTTTGTCAGTGAAAACTTTTGTTCCGTTCACATTTCATTGTAAACTGTGTCTCAAAATATAGTTTCCTGAGAAAATTTAGTAAATAGGAGAATTTTTAAGCTAAACAACACAAAATCTTCTAATGATTCCCACCCCTTCCCCACCGTTAAAGTACACAAAAAAGAGCATAGAAGTCGCGAAAGAAAAATTAAGAACAATTCTATGCCGAATGTTAAAATTATAATTGTGCTTTATAAGTCATTTTACAATATGTTAACATTCCATATGTTACGTACTATATTTTAGGTAATTTTTAATAAATAATCCTCGTTTCTGAATTCAACAAATTCCAGGTGAGTGGTGTCACTTGTCAGAGTCACAATATGGTAATTGGGGGCATTTCACTTACTAACTGATAAATAAAATGTGCTTTACGCCAACTATGACAGGAAAAGGCCTAGGAGTTCATTCCATGAAGATTTATTGCAGTTAGCAATTAAGTATTTACCAAGCAAAGACGAAATAGCTGCTCATATTTTCCTATTTGTTGGTGATTTTCCAGTACATGTCTTTACTGGGCTCAACAACAAACGGATTGTTTGGTTGTTTTTAGAATGCGTTTATTATGAAAAGTCGAATCAAACACCAGTCCTCAGATAATCGATAAAGTTTCATTATTGTTGTTCTCCTCAAATGGCTTGGTTATGCAACTAGATGCTTCAATATTTCCGTAAATGTATGGAATGTATAGCTGGAAGAAATGTTTCATTTCCAACTCAGAAAATAATATCTGAAACCACGAAAGCCCTTGTTTGGTTTATTTAATAAACATGGACAAAATTCAAATAATTTTGTCTGTACTATACCAGAATCGCTTACATTTTTCTTCTCAGTAGCAACAGTGATACACCTAGTAAAAATAATCATTGTAGAATCATACCTCTAATCCCGAAGCATTTCCGTATGAACTCCATAGCAACGATTCATTGTCTAAAGCGATGAAATGTATCCTCTTAACCTACAGGTATTGTATTCATTTCAGCAGATTATCTATATTTAAAATTCACCTGGTTTTTAACAACAACAGGATTTATGATATATATTTTGGTACAGGAATGGATTGTGCAGAGAGACCATGTTCTCAACAACATATCAATCTTCTGTATGGTTGGAAGATCTTCAATAAGGTATAAGGATGAATTGTACACTCTTAAGGGATAAAGATACATCACGGAATTTCGGCACAGATCATTTCAAAAGACCTTATAACATAAAAATCCTCATCAAAATGTAAAAAGTATCTTCATCCAAACATTTATTTGTAGAAACATCAAGCTGACAGAGTACACTCACCTCTATATGTAGACTTTTTACTCTGAGCGGTTATCTTTATTACATTTCTTTAAATTTGTTTCGTTGGTTGAGTTCATCTAATTCATTTGATGGCATTCCTTTAAACGATTACATTTTTCAAAAATCTATTCATATTAATGTTTAAACTGTCATTCATAATTATATTATTCTACTTGAATTCAGTTAGTTATATAAAGATATAAGTCATAATTTCTTTTTAAATAGAATTAACTTGTGATTTTTGATTATATTTAGTTAATTGTCAGGAGAAACTAGGAGGAAGAACACGTGCCAACAGACTGGAAAGAAGGACATCTTATCAAGATACCAAAAAAAGGAGATTTGAGCAAATGTGAGAACTACAGAGGGATCACACTATTGCCAGTACCAAGGAAAGTCTTCAGTAGAGTGTTGCTGAGCAGAACAAAAGATTCAGTGGATGCTCAACTTTCAGATCAACAAGCTGGTTTCCATAAGAACCGGTCGTGTACGGACCAAATCGAAACACTACGGATCATCGTTGAACAATCAATTGAATGGAACTCGTCACTGTACATCAACTTCATTGATTATGAGAAGGCGTTTGACAGTGTAGATAGGAGAACACTATGGAAACTTATTCGACACTACGGCGTACCAGAGAAACTCGTCAACATCATCCGGAACTCTTACGACGAAACACAGTGCAAATTTGTGCACGGAGGACAACTGACAAATGCATTCCTAGTGAGGACCAGAGTCAGACGAGGTTGCCTACTCTCGTCTTTTCTCCTCCTCCTAGTGGTTGACTGGATCATGACGACCTCCACATCTGAGGGGATGCACGGAATTTAATGGACAAATAGGATGAAACTCGATGATTTGGACTTTGCGGATGATCTAGCTTTCTTAGCACATAAACACCAACAAATGCAAGCAAAGACATGCAACCTAACAGTAACGTGGTAGCATCAGTATGCCTGAACTTGCATAAAAGAAAGAGCAAGATCCTCAAATACAACAAAAGGAGCACCAAGCTAACTGAACTTGATGTAGAAATTCTAGAAGAAGCGAATACTTTCACATATCTGGGAAGCACCATTGATGAACATGGATCCGATGCAGATGTAATGGATGGCAAGGATTGGCAAAGCAAAGGCAGCATTCCTACAATTGGAGAACATATGAGACTCAAAACAAATATCAACTAACCTCAAAGTCAGACTCTTCAATTCGAACGTCAAGACAGTTCTGCTGTATGGAGCTGAAACGTGGAGAATAAGTGCAAACATCATCAGACGGATACAAGTATTAATAAACAACTGCCTACGCAATATACTGAATGTCCGTTGGTCGGAAACCATCAGCAACAGCTTACTATAGGAGAGAACAAACCAACTTCCAACCAAAGAGAAAATTAGGAAAAGACATTGGAAATGGATAGAACATATATTACGGAAATCATCAAACTGCATCACGAGACAAGTATTAACGTGGAATCCTGTTGGGAAACGGATAAGTGGAAAGCTAAAGAAGACACTGCGTCGAGAATTGGAAGCAGATATTAAAAGGATGAACAGCAACTGGAAACAGCTGGAAAGGATTACTGAGGACATAGTTCAATGGAGAATACTGGTAAGCGGCTTTTGCTCCTCTCTGAGGGCCAACGGGCTTAACTAAGTAAGTAAGTAATTGTCAATAATTCACAGCAACAGAAAATAAGTCCTAAAGTAGATTTTCAGGGGTTATTTTGGTCACGTTCATAGTAATTATGCAACTTCATATATATATATATATATATATATATATATATATATATATATATATATATACATATACATATATATATATATATATATGAGACATTTTCGTGCCACCCTCATAAAATATCTTTAGTCATTGAAATGTGAGAACTAACGCTTTTAAAATAGTGTTTATTATTCTGTCATACTAATCATATTCACATTTGTAAAACCAATTTACAATTTCCTTTAATATTTAAAAATTATGAAAAATGACTTTGAAAAACTCTTTCTGTTGTTATCGGGATAATATACAATTTTTTAATGTATATGCAAAACTCAACTGTATGTGCATATTTATATGATTCTATGTGTATATCTTCGGTTTATATTCAGTTACCGTTTCTTTAAACCGTCTTTATGTTACTCTGTTTTATAGTGTCAAATATTAGGAAATTTTTTTATTGAAAAGAGAAATATGAAAGATTAACAACCACAACAACTAGATAATATGATAAAGAGTTATAAAGAGAGTGAAAAAACCATTATAACAATAACGTGATAGAGAACAGATGTTATCATATTTTAAATGTTGACTAGATAAACATGACCTATGCTTATATGATCAATTAGTTACATTAAAGACTAGTAACTTTTAACATCTGGCGACTCTTTCATATGATTACATTTTTATTGTATCCGAGTGTCTATTACGCTGCTTCGTTCCACTCCCTCCTCTTTCATTCTTTGTCTCGTGTCTTGTATTTCACCACCTTCAATTTTGTGTTTTGTCATGTCTTATAAGTACCATTTTACTGTATACCATTACGTTAGTTAATACTTTATATCTTAGAATTATTCACATATGTATCTTTTTTTTTAAGTGCTTCTGATATATTTTACTGTCTCTGACTGACTGAATTATGTCGCCTTTTTTCCATGATTAGATAAAAAGAAATCATTTGACATACCGCAACCATATATGCGTATGTCCCATTATGAGATCTTTATTCGAGATTTAACCATTTATTTTCTCTATACGGTAATTATTATTATCATTTTGGCGTGTATTGTTAGAATATTCCTAATGTATGACTGAGTATATATGTACATGCATGTATATAGGTTTTCTGGCTGTGTGTTCCGTAATTATTATGATACTATCATCGCTTGAACAGGCGGTTCACTAAAAACCCAGAATATTTTGACTTATGACTCTATGTTATTCATTATAAAATCATGTCCCACAAGACTATGTTAACTGGTAGTGTATTTATCGCCGTGACAGATGAACAAATGTGCATATAGAAAAAAACACCCGTTTCTTTCCTACAATATATTTTATTCCAATCATGAAAAATTGTAGATGAACAGACAAACTAACATGCAAATAACGTTAATTCTTCAGTAAGGAGATAAAGCCTTTCATCAATGGGTGTATAAGTACATGTTAAGAGTACACAGACTTAGTGATGATTATGCTTATAGTTCACTTTTTTTCTCCTCACTAAATAATAAAGTTATAGATAGTTAGTAATAACTATTGCCAATGGTAGACTATCCTACTTCAATTACTTCGGTAATTTAATAATACGTACTATAAATATGTATCCATATAATCACGAAAGTTGATGATAATACCACAGAATCAAAGTAGTTGATGATCATGATAGAATGAATCTAAAGGTATTTAGGGTGAAGGTAAAATTATAATTTATAATTAGTTTCTTTTCTTATGAAAAATCATTACTTCAGATGGTATTAATGAAAATGTGTTAACTATTCTATGGTTCAATCAGTTGCATCGAAAAAAAATTACAAAGAATCATTGGTACATCAACATCAGTGGTAATGTCCGTTAAAGTTTATAATAGTGAATGATGAAGTTACGTACATGCAGAAAGACATAAAAGTGATGAAATGAGAAGAAATGAAAAAAAATTCCTGAGAACCAACAGAACATTGTTACAGATTGCTTTATTGTATTCTTCTTTTTATTTTATATAGAAGCGTTTTTCATTATATGAAAATAAGATTAGGCATATAATGACGTAGGAACTTATTTACTCGTAAAACGTAATGCCACAAATATATCATACTGTAAAATCCACTGGGTTTTCTTTTTAATCTACGTAACTACATCAAAATAATTTGATAATGTTTGAAAATGCAGTAAAATGTATTTTGTTTCTCTAAACACTATTGACAGATTAAAGTATGCCGGAGCTGATAATATTAAAATTAGATAGACTATCATACACAGAGTCACATCACTTTACGATTATTAGCTTATGCGCCAAGTGAATAGAGAATATTTTGCGTCTGTCTGAATCATGTATTGTCTAGAGGAAAATAAAGAATCATTTGTATCTGTATTGCAGACAACTTTGTGAACTAGATTCTCATGAATAGTTTTTTTTTACAACACTTCAAAACCTTATGTAACAATCTACTAAATCACTAAAAAGGTGTCAAAACAAGACAGTAATTTGAAGTTCATATGAGATTTAATAAGCATCGAGTTAATGATGGTACAATAGACTACAATCGTGGAAGTTATAATATTTAGATAGGGTTTTCTTGTTTAAATCAAGTCAACAGTAATTAGTAACTTGTAAAGATTTGGGCTGTAGATTCAGACCCAGACTGACAAACATTAAAATGATTGCGTAATAAACACAAGTTGAATACTTCATTTTTGTGGTTTCTTTTGAGTTAGTTGAATGAAAACACTTATAGTAACTTTTAAATAACCTTTATCATAACTTTTATAATTAAGAAAACATACCTGACGATCGTATAGCTTGTCATTTAGAACATTAGATTCTGTATTTAGAAAAAAATTAAGTTAATTATAATGGTTCCTCTTAGCAATCATTTATGCTGACGTCATGTTTATCAGTGTTTATTCTACTAATAAACATTCACAAAACTATTAGGAAACCTTATGTCTTATCAATGACGATATAAAAGACACTGTCAACAATCTCTAACGTAAACTATAGTAGCTTATACAAATTTTCTATGCTGACAATCATGTGCCCCCAGGTGACTAACTTAATGAGGTGATTTCCAAAGTTGTATCAAATTCTAGCAAATAATATTTGGGTGTCTGGTGGTAAACAACTACTCATCATTGATATCGTCATCTCCTAAGGTAAAAATTATCAGCTATCATATATAAAATTGGTCTTAGTAGACTGAAATTTAAGCACTCTCTGTGTTGCCTGAAAGCCGTAAGTTGACTCATTGGTGGTGTCGTAGATGAAAACCTTTAGAGACAGTTGTCCAGTATATAATGGTCTGAAGTGGCTGTCTAACTACAGTTATTTCTGGATGTAAACTACGACGTTTAATAATCACAACAAACTTTCTGATACTCCACACATTTTATTGAATTTTAAAAAGTGTACAGTCACCATGATGGATAATTATACATGGAATCTATAATTCCTCCAATAGATTTATATCAATTTTCACAGTGATATCATTTTCTCTAGAACAATTGCTATTGGTGACCTATCCTAGACGGAGCCTGAAGAATATTAAAGTACATAATGAAAATTTTACAAACATGCTGAAAACTTAGCTCAAAACAATTTATATTGCACAGATTGCTACTTAGAAGTTAATGATCAGTTTTATAATTGCATGAATTCCAGAGCTCAGTATTATATCTTGAATAAATGCTTCCACTATTTTAATCATTCCGAAATCGTTTAAATGGGTATATCCCAAAAGAATCTTAGTATCTATCTCTCCGACGTAATCATTATACTAACGGTTTTGCATATATTTAGTGATGAGAAATTTATTCTGTTTGCAGAAATTTATCGAGCTTTCCCACATAGACAAAGAGCTGACTTAAAACAGTAACAGTCTTAATAAAAATTAATGTTCACAGATATCTATTACCATGCTAATAGGGTTCAGATATCGGAATTTTACATACAGGAATATGCATTCCAAGCAGCAGAAATTTGAATCACCAAGTAATATCGTGTAATGTTCGTTAGTAAAATAGTCGTTTTATTTAATATTATAAAATATGCTCTAGTACTGAATTTTTAACCCACAGTGAATAATGATGTGGCATATTTCTGTTTGTTAATCACAATATACGCAATAGTTGGGAAACAAAATTTACCTACCACCGATTTTCCGTTCATCAAATGTTAGATCCAAGCATTCCAATACGTTCATATTTTTCATACGATAAACAAGATATATTTGCTTATAACTATAATGTTGTTACAGCCTGAATATTCTAGTATTTAACAAGTCATCATTTTTCAAGTTACTAATATCGTGTGAGTACATGCAGGTAGCTCTTATTGTTGCACTGTTTAAACAACTACAATTTAGGATGGCTAATTGAGGAATTAAAAGTAAGGCCACCAGAATGTTTGAGTAGGCCAATGTTACCTTGTGCAAATGTTAAAATTTTAACCCTGGGTTAATTATATAACCTTGTAAATCACTATCAATTTGAATTAATCAAATTTGATGTGTAATGTAATTAATAGATGCTCGTAATTAATGTGCCTCAAGATGAATTTTCAAAAGCTTTTAGTAGGAAAAGGAGATCTGTGAACTTGACTTAATTCATAACAGAGTTTTGACATAAATTAATTAAAGTTTAAATGTTTACCGCTGAATTATGACGGATTGATTTTGCTGTATTTCAGTGCTTACTAGATTTGTAACTTCTAAGTTCAATCATATATGTATTTGTTGCTGTACATTACTGCGAGACAGCCTAGATTGTGGAGCTACTCATTATTTTTCAGTGTTTTAAGCAGATGTGGGTTCTTATGTAACTGAGTTGGTAAATTTTACAGGAAGAATGAGTAAACTTAAACAATTTGAGGAAAACAATATAAATAAATATAACTGATGTCACACTTCCTTAAACGAATAAACTCTATTTACATATGTTGCCAAGTATGCTAAATTAGGTAGGGTTATGGAACAAACATACTCATCTCTATGTATATAAGACAACCGTTTGTCGATATATTTATTAAGAAAGTCAACATTCGCTCACGTTTCAAAGAGTTTGAAAGAATAGTGAATGAGTCCACGCAGTTCTGTCATAATCGAAATGCTTTTGATACAACTGGATAGGCAAAACATACTGAGTGGGTAACAAGAGCAAGAATATAACTTGGCAGTGAGATCATACTTTGCTGATTATTTTACAAATATATACAACTGTACAGCTCACAGAATGAGATTTTTAACATGAATCATATTCACTGGTTAATGTTATAAGTTATCCACAGATTTATACTACTAGTCCGGAACTCACCGACTTTCTACACAATTAGAGCATAGAATCTTTTCTCGTTATC
Source organism: Schistosoma mekongi (assembly GCA_034768735.1). Lineage (NCBI taxonomy): Eukaryota > Metazoa > Platyhelminthes > Trematoda > Strigeidida > Schistosomatidae > Schistosoma > Schistosoma mekongi. Next base: position 28,122 of record JALJAT010000038.1, read on the forward strand.
AATATTTTTTCAATTTTTGAATGTATTATCCAAATATAACTATTCTCTCTATACTAAGTAATGAATTTTTCTTTAATTTATTGTAAACAAAACATTCTTACAGATACAAGTAAATCCCCTGGAATGAATTAGGACACTACGAATATATATATATATATATATATATATATATATATATATGAATTTTCTCTGTATACATTTTACTTATTCTGTATATGCATATATGTGCGTATATAGAATCGCTTCATGCAAGCATGAAGAATGTTTATTACAGTAAAATGTATTCTTAGGAGCCAAAGTAAAACAAAATCAAAGACGGCAGAAATGTAAATGATAATCTAAAATTATGCAAATAAATAATTTAACCAGATAATGTTATTAAGCATTGTTCATTTTTAATCAGTCTGTTATGCAGTATTTTTAATTTTGCATGTTTTAATATGCATGTAATGGTTAACGTATTCTAGTCTGCAGTCATACTTTAATTAATAATAGTAATAGTAACAATATTCATATTAACATTATTAAATAAAGGAACCTATAATAAAATAGACATTTGAATACTAATTTCATTAGGAATTATAATTCTCTAATCGTTATGCATATTCATTCATTGAAAAAAAACTACATATATAATTATTTTCTTTCTTGGTTTTGTCTTTCGACACTAAATATCATGTTAGTTGTTTATTTATGAAAGTTTATATCTGAAAAGAATTAAGTTAGTTGACTAAATAACTTATAGTTAGAAGTACCAACAGTTCAATATTAGCTCACTGAATTTAAATCGGTCATGTGGTGAATATGGATCAATCACTTACAATAATATATTGTATAAATAGTTATTTGCCAAGACCAGTTAAACTTATGAACTTTAAAACGGTGGAAGCGATAGCTATGTGGGTCAACTGGCGAGAAGTGCGTTCAGTCCTTTCTCCTACCATGGCCGACCCAAAATCCAATAAGCCAGTCATCACCATAATCATACAATTATTAAATTATAGCAATGCATATGCAGCTTTCTCTCTTTGTATGCTCTTTTGTAACTTAAATTTATTCTCTTCGAATATTACCTTCCGTATTCACAAACTTCCATATTATTGTTATTAATCAAGTATACACATAGTGAATTTGAATATCACATGAACCTTTCTTCTGATTCGTACCTTGTAACCTTTTTATAACCAAACAAGTGAACTGAATATAATTCTTTCTAGTTGATTGAATTTGTCACAGATTGATGTTGGTAGGGCACCATTGCAAACCATGGAACGCTGCTAACATCAGTCTGTGGCAAATTCAATCAACCAAACGTAATACCAATTTCCACAATATCACCTTAATTCATATACAATTGTTTCTATCGTTGTTACTGCTATGTGACGAATTTTAATGATCACTCACCCCATTTTACATAATCCTGCCTGATCGATTTCATGTTCAGTAGAATTCAGACTTTGACTACAAACAATAAGTCCAATTGTATTTTTGTCACCCCATCTATATCACCTATATATCATCTATATATTTGATTAATAATCTTAGTATTTTAACTGTTGTTTGAGTTTAACAAACTACATGATGGTGATTATTTCAATAGTAACATTCGTATTTGGCAAATGACTCAGAAAATTTATAACTAATTCTCCTTGAATAAGTATTAATTTTACTGATCATTCTTATGGTATATTGTAAGTAAAGTAATTTGTTTCAATTTACTTTTATCTTTATTTCACTGAATACACTTTAGCATAGATAAACCTAATTATTCAATTATAATTTATTAATTTTAATTGTTGTGTAAAGTTCCAAAACTGAGTAACATTTGATAGGAGTTCTAGTTTAAGAAGAAACTTTTATAAATTCTGTTTAATATAAGTTAATGGTTTATATTTGCATTCCAACAAAAATGCACCTCAAGAGATTACACTGCATGTTAGTTGTCATATTTATAAATTTGAATAAATGAAGAACAACAACTATATTATAGCTCGTACGTGATATCTTGTCTAACGGCAAAACAACTCTAACACTCGAACAACTTGAACCTTCCTAGTCGCAAATTCACAAGACAGAAAACGAGTAGACAAGAAGCTTTATTCCAGCAAGATGGAGAGAGAGAGAGTCAGTTATGTACAAAATATCTATATATTTATATTGATTTTTCATCAAATTGAAATCATAAACATTTTATTAATATAATGAAATATTGTCAAATATACTCTGTGAGTATAACTCACATTAAGTAACATAAATGTGGTGAAAGTTTACAGATCATGCTCACAAAAAGTCACTACAACTCCTTTCGTTTGATTTTATGGACAATTGTATTTTTGGGGATCTCCAGTCCCCAACAAAATGTAACAGAAAAAGATAAATACATCATTTTCTCAGTTTCCTTTCAAGTAGTTTACAACCTAGAAACAATAAAATTAAATATATGACACATTAACTTTAGTGCATCACATTGTAATCATGGACAGAAAGGTCATTAAGACATTAAAATTGTAGAAAAACGGCCTATTAAAATGAGTGTTTTCAGTCGTTGAACTAGTATCCTTGTATCGAACAAATTGTTCATTGAAATAAACGGAAGTGGACAAACCTCACCTCAAATTACTTTCAGTATATATGTTCATGCCAATGAGCTTACTCTGAAGAACAGAAATGATGGTTAATGACCACATTACTGAGCACATTGCACAACAACTGAAACTTGTGAACCAACACATTTCATATAGAGTCATTCTTGATCATCGTGATGGGGGGAGAATAAAGACGACAACTTTCAAAGCAATAAATATTCAACAAACATCTAACTTACTATGCTTCATCAATAAAATGCTGAAATTGAACTTTTGCATTCAGAAAATGAGTGGATGCCAGTTTACAACTATTCCAGTAATTAATGAACAGCAATAAAAGATGACAAGTAATAACATTTACAAATATCTGTTAATGATAACAGCTTATCAGGCACAAACCACTAAGTTCATACATAGTGAAAGTCATACGAAAATGATATGCCGCACTCGTGGGTATTTTACAAAAATGAATGTATTATATGGTAATTCGTTACATAACTGACTATAACATGATACAATAAGTAGTAATAAATGCAGTAGTTATAAATGCACACATACTACTGTAATAGAAAATTTCATAAATAAAAGTCTATAAATATGATGGTTATTACTAAGAATTCCATCCCATATCTTTTTCACTACTTTTCAGTTACAACATCGAGATTAGAAATTGTTTATTTCATAATAACATTTAATAGCATTATTCATAAATCAACTATAACTAGTGTTTTCTATTTAGTGTTTTCATTATTGCACATTATATTCATTTACTTTATGAAACATTTTTATGTTTTATTGAATGAATGATAATTTACATGTTTTTATTCCCTTTTTCCTCTTTTTTGTTTATCTACATAACTTTCTACAGTTAACCTTCATTACTTCATGGTAATCAGTAATAATCTGTTACTAACAGTATATAAATCTATGTCAATTGAGTGAGAATATGAAATACAGTTTTATACTTTATGATGCATAATCTACCATAGAATATTCATTATATTTATGATAATACTTTGCATTGATCTATCTATAATCAATGTAATGTCTTCATCTTATTCATTCATATGAAATAATCTAAGGTAGTAATTATTCATGATGAACCTTAAAAAAATTTCACAAATAAATGAAAATACTTCAAGTCAACAAGAACTGAAGATTAAAAGAAAAATGCAAAATATGATGGAGGATGTAAATTTTTTGTTTCACTGAAATTAAAATTACTACTAGTGGTTCTACTACTACTACTAATAATAATAATAATAATAACAATATCAATGACTGATCCATAAATAACTATTTTTTTTATTATTCCGCTTCTACAAAGAGATATAAGTGAAATATACATGGATCAGTACATAAGTCTAACAAGTGTGCATACCAACAGGTATATTTCTACATTAATCTATATAGATATTTCAGTATACGTATAGCACTTCTCAACTTAATTTTAATGTATATCCATCCCAGTTGAATTATAACAATCAGCTCACCAGTGACTAACTCCAGGATGTTCGTGATGCTCTAGTGAGAAGTCGTAACTGGTGGAGTTCAAACTTGTCGAGCGTGAGACAGTTATCACCAATGACAATGGATGATCATTGCACCAGATATCACAAATTGGTGGAAGTGGGAATTAAACCACTGGATGCCGACCCAGTTGAGCAGAGGGTTAGGCGTTCACTGAATGTGGAATCTGGGGTGCTTGCTGCTGAGGAGTTGCACACCTGAACGAAGCAGCTGTCCAGTGCTCCCTGATTTTCAGTGGTACCCTGTCAACACTAATCTGTTACATATTCAATCAACTGAATATTCATTTGTTGAGTTTTCTGCTGATATCTTATGCCAAAACACATTTCATTATAGTGGAAAGAGAACTTAAACTCACTTTTTAACTAGGTTCTATCAATCGTTTTGGGATTTTTCATGTCATATAATGAGTACTTACTGAATTGTGGCTTATTTCACACAGTGGTTACTGTTATAATTATGCAAAATGTCGAATTACTTTACTTTTAGTATAAGAATTTTATTTCATTGTAAAGGTTAAAATGAGTGTATTCCTATTTGACATACATGATTTTTTTGAATAAATCTAAAGTTTGTGTTGCGCAAATGTAACTAAGCATGAAGCTTAAAAGCGATATTTCCTAGAGGAGATTTGATTACTTTTGGACTTGTAGATCATTTATTCATGAAATATCATCAACTTGTTGAAGTACATGCATTTTAATTAGCGCACTATATAAAGAAATATAACAAATCAATTATAAACAGTATGTGACTTCATTGGATATTAATGAAGAAAGTTAATATTTCTTTACCAACTGATATCACTGAAGGACTATTCTCAATCAAGAAAAGTGAACAGCTTTTCTATTAAAATTTAGAACATCTTGTAATCACAAGCGGCACAATCTTGAGAGTGATTTCATTTTAACTATGCTTGTAGGCTTCCATTACTTAATTCTTCACTGAATGCTAGGCCTCCTTAAAAACACGAAGTACATTTTAGACTATCCAGAAAGAATTACTATATGATGCAACTAGTGAAAACATGAAATAATCTATAAATTATATTCTAGTAACTAATATTTAGTACATATGAACTTATAATTAATGATGAACAACAAAGTGCTTAAATAATTCTTATTAATTACCTCTTCATCAACACTCAGTATAATAATATGTCATTTTTTAATACTATTCAGTGGTGCTCAGTACATTACAAAATGAATGATGATGATAATAATAGTAACGAGAAGGGAATGCAGAGTTAGTCGGTAACTAAGACTGATTACACAATGATAAAGTGTGATAAATATATATGTGTATGTTGATTTTAAGAACGAATTGACTGTTTACAGTAATTTCTTAATAATGATGAGTGAAAATATGTAAAATTGGATTTGAAAATGAGTTTGTCGTTCAAAATGATGATGCAAGTATAGAACCGATGAATAAGTTTAGAATTAGTCTACTTATTAACAGAAATGATTGTACAGAAATAAAAATGGAACAATAAATAGGAGATAGAAAGTGTGTTTTAGTTTAGTTCCTTTATGACAAAGGAAGTAAGGGAAGATAAAGTTCATTTTGGATACAATGGTTTGGTTAATTTATATGGATCCTCGTGATCTCTGTTGCTTTTATTACTAGGAAAATCTATTATTGCACTGAGTTTATAAAAGGACAAAAATTGACGATAAGAAACTCAGTCCTTTCGCTTTTACAAGATATAGACCAACAAGTCACTGTTAATACAGGGTTAAAAATAATGTTTAAAATCCCAAACAACTTTCTCCTTGCTTCTATATGCCTTTATTTCATTTATTGTTACTACTGTAAACAATCAATTCGTTCTTAAAATCAACATACACATATATATTTATCATGCCTTATCATTATGTAATTAGTCTTAGTTATCAGCTAACTCTGTATTCCCTTCTCGTTGCTATTATTATCATCATCATTCATTTTGTAATGTACTGAGCACCATTGAATAGTATTAAAAAATGACATATTATTATACTGAGTGGTGATAAAAGGGTAACTGAAATCACCTATTTCTCTACTCATTTAGTTATAATTATTAATATTAAAAACAGAACAGTAGTTAATTAAATCGAAATTGTTAAGTGTAATAAGAGGTAAGATGAAAAAATACACATAGACTTATGGTTATATTCATAGAAATTTAATACAATGCTAATTTTTTCCCCCTGTTTTTATAATTTTACAGTTTTTTTTTTACTTATTATTATTAGTATGATTATTGAATATTTTTACACTATAGAATAACCTCTAGTGTTATTTTCTTATACTTTACAATTTTGTTAAAAATGTAATAAAAACAATTCATTTTAGAAATTATTTTGTAATTTCTTTTTTTAGACATTTAATTTTATTACTTTGATCTTATTTGTTTATTGGCCCGTAGATTTTTTTTGTCGGATTACTTCGTCGGTGACAGTTATTCATTTTTACCGCTTTACATTTTTTTGACGTTTCAATTTTTAAGTGTTTGAAAGTTATGTATATATATATATATATATATATATATATATATCTGTGTATATTAATATGCACATATGGTTCTTTTTTCTTACATTCTACTCTTATGTACAATTAATGGATCGTACATTTTGTAAATTTGTTGCATCATTAACTTCAATGTGAAGGCATGTGTTGTTTGAAATCACACAACAGAAAATAAAAATAGTTCTCCTTTTCGTTAAGAAATGAATCGTTCTTTTCCGTTGACAAAATACTCGAATTATTTAACTGAAATATTATTATCTTTCTAAGATGATCTAATTAGAATATACTGACTTCTTATTCAGTTTTAATCTAGATTCATTTATACTGCATTTTTGTATCCTTAAGGTAAGAATAATTGTTTGATGTTACTTTCCTTTTTTAATTATATTATAGTAGCACGATTTATATTAATGCATACAGAACAATAACATATATGAATGTATGATATTTTGATGATCCGACTTGAATGTATAAGTCAATCATTCATATTAGCAAAATATTTTCAATGAGTTCAATTAAATTTTAGCAAAAAAAGCTCTAACTTGACTAACTAATACTCGTTTGATAAGAAATGAGTGTCGAATCGGTTTGTTATTTATCAGCGTTGATACACAGTAACGGTGAAGAGTCGTAATATTAACACACTCATTTAAAGAAAAAAATTTTAATCAGGACAAAATATTCATTCCGAATCCTGCTCAAATTTTTTGTCTGAAGAAATAATACTATGATTACATTGTTTTCTTTCTTGTAAAATAATTGAAACATGGTTACGAATTCGGTAGTTCGCTGAGGTATACGTGTAATAGTTTTAAAAGACATTAGTTAAAATGCATAAATTTTCAGATGAATTTAGTGGTTTTTTTGGTTTAGTTGAATTGTTTGGTGATATTTTATCCTGTGAACTATATGGATCGATAAAAATGTCTGGTGAATGTCTAACCAATTACTCTACAATTAATAAACATGTTATCATATATTTGATCTTCCAGATTATTTATTCAAATTAAATCAGTGGCATTACCAGGGTTGGGCTTAAACATACTGTGGTTTGAATTTTTGATTCTTTGTGGTAAATAATAATTGAATTGTTATTGGCTGAAAACTGGAAAGGAGTGAATTTTCACCGTGATACTGTTCTCAATTTTTTGCCCCTAAAATCTTCTCTTGATGTAATCCGATTTGTCAAATGAAAGTGATGTTATCTGCTTTTGATTCGTGTTAACTTAGATAAAAGAATACTTCATATGATTAATTTTATGTAGTTTTACTGGAAAATAAATAATTCTAGTTTATATCATATATGATTATTAGTAGTTGTTGAATGAAGTTTAATTATTCATCCTAGTTTCCTCAAGTTAATATGAAAGGGTTGAAGATTCGAACTGATTTACTACTTGTTAATGAGGAGGCAGAAATAATAATAATAGCAATTATCTCATCAATAATACTAGTTCGATTAACACAGAAGTTAAGCGTTCTATGCTAAGCTCATTTTATTTTTAATTAGGGGAATAAATTTTATGCACCTGTAAAATGATAAACGAATAATGTAGATATTCGCAGTAGCTTTTATATTTATTGAAATAAAAAAACTACTATTTATTGAGTAGTAAATATCCAACCACTAGTATTAATGCAGAATCAGTATATCTGTTATGACTTTACTATAGGATGTCTATTTCTACTCCAACAGTTTGATTGATTAAAGTCGTATGATTGCATGCACCTACGCAGATGCGGAATATAATTTAAAAGACCATCAGATTAAGAAAAGTTAACGTAAGACGTAGTTTATGCAGCAGTATTCTGTATGCCCTTTTTATATATGAAGGTTGCACGTTTTACATTTGGATCACGAATCCAGGGAAACATTTAATGTAACCTTTTTTTATTCATTTAGTAATAATTCACTGAAATGTGATGACGAAGTGTCATTTCATGGAATATAAACTAATTGGTCCATTTAATTGTCTATTAGTTTGGGGATAAAGTCATGAGAAAGTTATATGATCACTTTAGTCATGATGCATGTTGCAGTGTTCCGATGTATGGAGATAGACAATAAATCACTTCCAGAGATGAACTCAATTGGATTACAGTATATGTAAGGATGATGAGTAGTATATTTAGAATGTTTATTATCGGTAATTGTTGTCTTAAACACCCATTAATCTCTTTGTTTGTTGTAATAGGTTATTTAACAATTAATTACATGTTATACAAAATGTTAGTATCCACATTATAAGTCCAGCAGGTCAAATATGCAACTACAAAACTATCCTCGAATTGATATGGCAAACTAGGAGATATTCGTTCACCTCGTCATTGTAGTGAAAGCACTAATAAATATGAAGGCAAACACATGTGCACTACTATAATTATTTTATTTTACTTGTTACTAGTATGAGTATGATGATGACAGAAGTGCCAGTAGTAACTTAGCAGTGTGGATTGTATTAAGCCGTCATGAAGTCCTTAATGGCAAATGGTTTGTAAACGTCTAACAATCTACTGGGGGTCAGTCAATTCATTGGAATTATTTGCTTATCGTAGGTATTTTGAAGTACAAAAATAGTGCGTGTTAATGAATCCGCCATATTTGCAAGACTTGATCATCATAGTTATCTATTATTAACGGGAAGAAATATGAAATAGGAAGATGTACAGAAAATCCAAACCACCGTAACTTTGAAAACTATGGGTGGTCGTCGAAACAAATTGATGGATAATATTGTCTACTTTGTGTATCATGACACTGAATTCATTGCCTAATGTATATCGACAAATATTTATTCTTAGTTTTTTATACTAGCCATAAGTTCACATTAAACATTTCTTTGTTTCCATACAACATTTAAAAATTTATGATTCATCAACTCGCTAACAAAAACTACGGTTTATTATCAACTACAGTACATAGTTTATTGTTATTCTTACTGTTAAGGAACACGAATAACATTTCATTTGTTTTCTACTAGCACAATATAATGAATACTTCCTATTGTAATATTACACCTCAATGAGTGCTAAGAAAAGTAGCATATACAGAGTCAACAACATTAAAAACGGCTGTGCCTGAAGACAGCAGAGGTTGGATTGTCGCGAACTCTGTGTCAGACAACCGCCTGATCCACGTGTTGCTGTCGTACTCTAGAGAGTTACATTTGTGTTTGTGTTGCAGGTTACTGCGTATGAAAGGCCAATAACCATCGACTTGTTTAGCGAATATGAATGATGGGCATCCATATTTCAATGACATCCTACTAGGAATTTATTAAACAAGAGTAAGCAGCTTTCTCCCTCCTTTAAGGATGACCATGAATCGCATTCCAACGCCACCGGACACTTCTCCAGCACTGAAACTTAATATGCGGTTTCTGATTCCGATGGAAACAGGAATCACGAATCGTAAAGTGACAATATATCGCTTTTTCAAATTTACTGACTGCATTCTTAAGTGCATTTAGTGATGGAAATGCAACTAAGAATAGCATAGTCAAGAATAAGCTTTCTTGTTCGGCTACGGCACTACGCGTCGACGTCAAACCAATGCTATCGTCAGTACAAGATTCGTTACCAGTATAGTTTAAGCTTATGATGCTAGAAAAGTGATCACTCATTGTGATATCTCCATTTTATAGCACGTCAATGAATTGCCAAACCAATAAGATAAATTATCGCAAACTATTTTTCACTTGGACGAAAAGGACCACAGTGATAGTTAGAGAGATTTTAAAACATGATAAAATTTCCTAACCCTTTAATTTAACACCACAGTGAGAATAAGTAATATCCATTACCAGTAGTCAGCTTAACGAAATAACAAAAACACATGGCAAAGATGGATTACTGTAAACATAATGACTGGATACTTTAAAAGTAAATTTCAAATGCTGTACAACTGAGTTACCCTGTATACAAGAACGAGTGACTTCAAAATAACTAATTATCAGGTGATTGTCCTTTACCAAAAGATAGATGATATTCTTTCATAGTATATGGTTATATAAAATAATTCAACAGCTTGGTGATCTTTGTACAATAATTCTTATGTCATTTACTAGTTTGAACCATTTTAAACCTTTCACTTCTATAACAAACCAATCATATTGTGAAAAAGTGAACAGAAGCAAAAATTATCTCTCCAACAGTAATAAATCTGCGTAATTATACGCTCTTTTTAATTTTGTCTAGCATAATAACGAGTATGATGTGCATTAGAAAACCAGTGTATATCCCTTTACTTTTAGCCATATATATGTATATACATATATGCCAATGTCAATAAATCTCTGTGTTATATTTATATAAAAACTGAAGATGAAATAACAATGCATAAAATAGACAAAAATGTCACTTCGAAGTGTTGCGACAAAAGACACCCTTAACAATTACCGTATACTGAGTATTTTGTTTGCCTATAATCAACTCTATTACAATTTCGGCGTGTAATGAAGACAAAATTAAAACAAGAAGACAGTAGTAGGTCATTTAAATTAAATATATTACTATTGTCTTAGATTTCCAGAATGTTTCTACTTCTATGTTAAAGTAGTGTATTATGTATAAAGGGCGAGAGTAACAGAGGAAATAGAAATAAACGAGTACTGAAGCATATAAAACTAATATTTCTTGACAACCCTGAATTTATCAACAACTTTGTCAACGATAAACTTACAAATATAACGAAAATTCATAAACGTATAAAGACTAAAACAGAAACAAGAAGTTTTTATAAATCTTCAAGAAAGGACAACACCGACAATGACAATAGTAATAATAACAATGACTGTCATCCGAACTCGATGTCGAAATACTTTTCTTATTTGTCTCCTTTTCTTTAATTTTTCATGTAAATGGAAAAATTTTCTTCACTGTCATCTATCTATAAGGTTATGTTCTTTCTTATTTATATATAAATAATAGAAATATGGGAAAATTGATGCTTTACTAAAGAAGAGAAGAAACGAGAATATAGCATATTCTGTGATGAAGAAAACGTAGTTAAAATGTTTTATTTGATACTCTTCTCCTCATTTTATTTTATTTTGTAGTAAAGTGGAGTACACTGAATCCCGTCAATATTTATGAATTTATGTTTCCTTCAAAATAAATAACTACTTTAAAAATGTTTAAGAAATTGGATGTACCATTTTTTTCATTTTTAAGTTAGATATCTTGTTGAAAGTTATAAGATTATCAGTTGACAATTAACTACAATTCGGTTTATTATGATATAAAAAACATATAATTTAAATAATTATCAATACTATGTAGATCATCAAACTCTAAACTCAAAGTAAATGATAAGCATTATGATATCCTTCATAAAATGTAAACCTGCTGGGTTTGATAAACAATACATGCACCATATGAGGTTTGAAAGTAACTAACCCTTCTCTGTCCCTTCGGTTTACGAATATTTTAAGGCTAATTTTCAATATTAGTCACTATTGATAATCATTACAAACAATTTAAGTAGTGATGAATTCTTTAATTGTAGTACGTCCGTTTCATATAACAGACATGAAGCATAACTTATACTATGTGAAGATAAACATGAATGCATAGGGACTATAATTTTATATTGGAAATTGTTATGTAGAGTTGAAACATACAGTCTATCATTTTTGTTCTCACTATTCCATATGGGGTCGTTTAACTTTACTTTTATGAATGATGACAAACCATACGTATTCATTACGTTCCATTCCGCATTGCTTAATTACTTGGAAAAAATGTTTTGACATTCTATACATATGTATATACCTTTACAAGTTTACCTGTGCTTTACAGATTGAATCGAATTAAAACCTTAGTAAGTGACAAGCTATATATATATTTGGTTTGAAGGACGTTTCACATGTTCAGCTGATGAACATTAGCAAAAAATATGACCACCAAAAAGCAGTCAAACTTGTATCAAATAAAATGAATGAGAGAACTGCGGCAGTGATTAGTGTACATATTTTGATGAAGAAAGGAAAATGATTTCATATGATTTGTGTTACTATTAAGAATAATTATACGGAATTCACGTAGACAATTAGAGCGGAAAATGGCAATAAAATTGTTAATAGCATCTTTATCATTCTTCTTCTTAAAGCTGATAATGAAATATAGGCAGATTAAATACAAATTAAACAAGTTTAAAATAGTAAAAATAACTTGTTTCCAAGTGTTAGTTCCTTCCCGTTGATGGTGTTTAAAACTTCAGTATTGAAGGTGATGGCATTTGAAACGAAAGGAGTGAGTTAAAGTTTAAATGAAAACATCAGTGCGGACCAAGGTACATCGAGCTGACTCGTACCAGATAGAACGTTAACCACATCCTGGATTCAATCTGCCAGTTACAATCCAACTTTAGTCATACTTGCAATAATACTCCATGTCATAGTAATCTGCTCAGGGTGCACGTATCCCAACGGCAACTGATCCATTCCAATTTATGACATCATCTGTAATATACGGATAGTTTCACATTGTTAGTAGTTTGTCAACTAAAAATTGGCGGATATATCACTCACCGGTTAAAAACTTTAATATTTCCCATTTGTTTGTTCTAATCAAACGATAATTTTAAGAGCACAGTTTTAAACTGATTCCTAACATACCTTTTGTGATTTTAAGCATCTGCTTCTAATTAGTGGTTAAATGATGCTAAATGATCTAATATGAATTCAAATATGAAGAAGGTTTGATTAAATAGGGATTTCATATGATGAAAAATAGTCACATTTTAAGGCGATCAACAAAAACTGATAAAAACGCTGGCTGACAAGTGGAAAACTACCTAAAATTTAAAGTGAACACGAAGATATCTGTTTCATCATAGTTTGTGACTGCTTAAAAAATGGCTCAAATAAGTTAACAATTGGTGACTTATGCAAGTTAGGTTTTTCTTATTTTATGTAGAAAAAAATGCCTTGTCACTCTGTCATGATGAGAAGTACGGCCAACTGCTTGGCATGACCTCGTTCGCACTAAATTGCAGCAACCAATCAGGAACAATAAGGTCACCGCGGAAAATATGAGGAGTGGTATTTGTTGTCCCTCAACCTTGCAATAAAAAATACTGAAAATAAAAATATTTATATTAAAAATAACTAGTTCTGTCTCTACTTAACGCTTCCGGTTTTTAAGCGAAATTCACTGTCTTGAAACCCCACTGCTTCTTTTCACTTATGTTCACTTTGTCTTATTGGAAGTTTTTCTACTTTTCTACTTTTCACTGGGCGTTACTTTTGTCGTTGGCGTTTTCAGTGAAAGCTCAAAAATGCTTAGGAGAATTTCAAACAGAAGGTTGGATTTTTCAGCCTTTCCTTTACGGAATCTTCTGTGTAAATGATTTTGATGAGGACACACAATCATATCTGTCCTCCTACTGCTATTTCATATATCAACTCTCTTCGTCTTTGTTTGATGATACCTTTATTCGGGTCTCATTTTCAAGTCTGTGGTTCCGCGCGTATATTTCCGTTCCATTCTCAAATAAGTGACCTACTTCTTTGCTTTCGTCCTGAGTTAAATATATTAATATATTTGCCATTCTGAGTTTTAACCACATAAGGGCTTATACAGGTGATTTCTGTTAGAGAACTCTGCTGTTATGAGTACTTATTTTCACAAAATGGCAACGCTTTTTAACTACAGCTAGGGTCCCCCTCCCTTTTGCGTTTATTGCAGCTCCTTTCAAAAGTATCCACGAATCTTTTTGCTTGTCCATTTGATTGTGGGTGGCATGTCAGAGGGCAAATATCAGCAATGGCGTTTTGTCGACAGAAATCACCAAAAACTTTTGATATACGTTGGGACCCGCTATCCGTGACAAGAATTTCTGGAAACCATTGGCTAGCGAACATCATCAATAATTTTACACAATGATAGTGACCACATTTCGTCACAGTCTTCGATATATGTGTTCATCTCTGGTAAGTATATATAATTCCGTTCAATTGATTGCATTCAAGCTGTCCCCGAGTGTTCAGCATGAAAGTGGTTGAGTGCTGCCACTCATAATTCATATAGCATCACCACTCGTCCCCCAAACATAAAGAATCCTTCGACTACGCATAAATTATTGTCTTAGTTCCTCGTCTAAGAAATCTGGACAATTGTGATGCATATAGAAGATCGCCATTTTTAGTATTTTGAAGCTCGTTTTAAATTCAGCAACTTCATCGGCGGTTATTAAAAGTGTTTTTACAGCATCAATGGGAATTTCTTCAGCATAATCTACAGTATCAATAAAGGTTATCACCGACTCCTCAATGGTCGTACTGTAGGCATTCATAAGACGAGATATGTCATCTGCCTGACCAAAATACTCACTTTCTGTGATAACACTAAGTTATACCTTTTTATTTAATGATGCGGTTGCCATTTGGCACGTCATAGAACATCTTCTAGTCTTAGGCCAACTAACCAATCTAACCAACATTTTAGCGTTGTCATTAACTATGTAACATTCTCCGTCCTTAGTTATATTATTGAATGACACCATGCATACAACTTCGTAATAATCTGCAAGCGACCTCCTGTTGCACTTATAGCAAGCTGTGCTGCTGGACGCAGTATAGATTTTACAATCCTAATCCAAGTTTTCCTAAAAGTAATAGTAATATTAGAGGTTGTGTCAAGTTGTAAGCTTACAACATGACCATATATCTGATCAGAAACGAACTTTCTGGATGGTGTCTGGTAGACTTAGTACAGAGAAAGTGAATTAACTGGCCTACTGAATGATCAGGATCTTCGCTTGGAGCGGAATTACTGGCACATACTATTTCGTTTGCAGCAACCTTCTTTATTCACCACCATATGGCATTTGCTACAATAGTGGTTCTTGAATGAACAGAACTTAAAAAAGTACTATATGCCACGGTTCCAATAACTAGATGCGGAGGGAAATTTTTCTTCTTATCTGCTGCATTTCTCATAGTAAGTTGATATGGTGGTTGCTGGAGTTAATAGACGAGGACAACGTTTACCGCTGAACTGTATAAACTGGTATTAGTTGCGCCAACTTAACGGTTATATAAAAATTGATACAAATAGGGATATCTAAGAGTGAAATAATCAGTTCTAATTCTTCTCAAAAGACTTAATACAGTATAACGAAGTTACACTAGAATACCCGATAATAGGTAATTAATGCAGGTGAAATTGCTTACCGATGAAATTTCCGAAAAATCTTGTACCCAGTTACCAGTTCATCTACATAAATTTACTTCTAATTTATTCCCAACAGGGCTCCGATTACAAACGACATAAAGAATTATGAAATTCATCTCATCATGACTATACTGTGAAAAATTTAGGAAGACTGCTCAATTCGAAAGAACATATACATATATCGTTTTTGCGTTGTACAAATACTGTGAATTGAAAAATCAACTTTGAAATTTTTTTTGTAGTAAGAATGTTAACGGTAAAACGACTGGTAAGTCATCTTTCAAAAGTCCATATCATTGACGATAGAGGACTGAAGTTAAAAACTTCATTATAATTCACAAAATTCAACTGATGAAGTTGACTTCTGTTAATACAGTGAATCATTTAGTAATTAAATCAGGACAGTAAAATTGTAATATACGTTCCCCTGAACTAATTTAAAATTATTCAATGTGATCATGTATTTAGGTAAGTGCACTACCTTTTTTGGAATTTCGTGCTGTGAATTGAAAATTAAGGAGTCAATCTACTTCTCCCCAAGCCAAATATTTTAATTGTCGATCAAATTACTTAAATATTTATAAGTAGTAAAAGATTATTTAATGTGTCGTTATAATCAACGTTCAATAACACTGTCAGCAACACTTTGTAAAGAAAATCTATTTACTTGATAGCTTATCAAATAAAGCAAGGACTAAGTAAAAATTTCTTATTAGGAGAGTTAAAGATATATAGTTTCTGTATAAATGAGAGGTTATCAGCTAGATAACAGAAGTGATTCTCTAGATAGTTAGTAACGTGACAGTCGTTCCAAATTCAAATGATACGAACTGTCGGAAAACTGTCTGGTTTATTCCCCAGGAAAATGTTAAGCGTATTACTACTTAACAAACCATCTAAACTAAATCATTTAGACTTTCAAATCTTCAGAATAAGTTTAACGTAGATAAAAATTTGCTACTCAGTCAATCAATATTCCTACGTGCTTTTATTGTTACATGACTAATTCCATTAATCTCCTAAATTTTGTTTCTGTTTACTACCCCTCCCCCTCCACCCCAAGCCACCTTTCATCCCTATATAGCGTCAATGATGTCATGTCACTCAGATTAGTGGCCACATTACAACCCCACTGATAGAATTCGATCAGGACTATAAAAATCTAAATCAGCTTCAAATTGTTTACTCCACAGTAACCAACCTATGGATAACGGAACATATTCCCCCTTCCCATCCATAATACCGCTAGTCATGTCATTGTAATTTCAAACCAATGTTTAGACATTCACTCATTCTTTTGTGTGGTTCGTTTGTTCCACATGATATATGGAAAAGAATTAGATCGACAAACGAATGAAACACCATATTTTATTCTTCTATTCTCTACCCCATAAATTATGACGATTGTGATTATAAAAACTGTCACTGACACTCAGTCATAATTCATTTCTGCTTAGAATTCTATATATATATATATATATATATATATATATATATATATATATATATATAGCGGTAAATAATCCCCAAAATAAATAGATACATAGGTCCTCAACATTGATGCTGACCATGTTTGTTTTAGCTGACACTACTAAGTTGAAGGCGCTCGATCACGCATCATTACCAGATCACGTCACGCCGTACCGAAACAAGTAACCCTCTCTAGTTTGCCAGCCTAGACGTTGCTAACCCATTGCCGCTTTATTCACGATCAAATGCAACTTCTCTTCCATCCTTCATTGCCTTCTGATTTCTTCTCATTCGTAAGAGTGGGTTTAATCGTTAGAAGTTGCTCTGGTAATAATCCAAACATAACTTGGTCATATACCAGGTGCACCTTCATATATATATATATATCGATTTAGATTACAGTATTGAAGATGATGATTGATTACTTCTAAAATATATGTATATTTGGGTAACATAGCTATTCATTCCTTACCCGTTATTTATGATATTTATGCTAACTCTAAACGCTATCACTCTAACTTTTATGTGAATATCATCGTTACCTATAAAAAAATGTATGCACCATTTTTTCAGAAATCAAAGCATAAATCACTTTCGAACATGGTAAATAACATACTATTCATAATCTCACTATTGATATGTGCATAATAATAATGTAAATGAAACTAGAAATTTTGTATGACACTGATAGATTACTTAGTCAAGTCACATTAGACAGAATAGAAGAACGTTGAAAAGGCATTTGTGTACCAGTTATCAAGTATATATGTGTATATATATGGATGATATATCTACAGAAGATCACGAACAAACAATAATTACAACTAGAAAAAGCACTACCATATATATGAGCAAACGTGTGTATATTATCTGTTTCAAACAAAATTATAATATAAACTTTCACTCATTAGTCGTGTTTGCTCTCTTCGACTTCATCATTGATTAGTGTTTTTATCAACAAAAAAAATCAAATCCACATCTATCACTAAGCATTATGAAAATTACATGTCGCTTGAAAACAAAATTCCTGGTAATGTGAAATTGGACATTTCATAGAGTCGATTGGTGATTACCCTCTAAAGAGATTTCAAAACTTTCAAGACGAATCATGCTGAATAAAATACATAAATATCAAGAATACAGGTAATCAAATACAAGTTAAATATCATTCCTAACTGTATTTAACAACTTACATCCGTGCATAGACAAAAATACGTTTGCTTGAATGAAAATATTTGAAAAAAATACATCTCATGGTTAGTACTTTGATTGAAGGATATCAGTTTGGAAAAGGACATAAAATAAATACCGATAATGCATTTAAGTTATTCAGTAAACTATAACTTCTTGAATATTCAACTTCACAGAAATCATAGTAAATTGATGGTTGAAGCCTGAATTTCTCATTGAAAGTTAACCACTGGTTAACCAACAGCATTTGAAAAAATTGTTACAGGACTTTTGTGTTAATAGTATCTTCTCGGAAGAATCCTCTACGAACCATTTATTAAGTTTTCTGAATATCAGTGTCTTTTAAAAGATTACAGATAAACTCCCTTCAATATATCATTTGAAGTGCACCTGGTATATGACCAAGTTATGTTTGGATTATTACCAGAGCAACTTCTAACGATTAAACCCACTCTTACGAATGAGAAGAAATCAGAAGGCAATGAAGGATGGAAGAGAAGTTGCGTTTGATCGTGAATAAAGCGGCAATGGGTTAGCAACGTCTAGGCTGGCAAACTAGAGAGGGTTACTTGTTTCGGTACGGCGTGACGTGATCTGGTAATGATGCGTGATCGAGCGCCTTCAACTTAGTAGTGTCAGCTAAAACAAACATGGTCAGCATCAATGTTGAGGACCTATGTATCTATTTATTTTGGGGATTATTTACCGCTACACATTTATTTTTTCCTGAAATATCATCAGTAAGTTTGAATGCACACATTTCAGAAATTTTTGGACTTGCTAAATTGTTTTCAGTTATTCATGTTCTTAAAACAGTACAAACATCTATTATGTTTATTAATAATAAAGTAGAACTCACCATTATGTCTCCGGTAAGATGAACACGATAAGTTATCAGTGAATGTAGCAGCACAGTTTATCATGCATTAATTAAACTTTGAAATACAAACAACTGAATGTCGATGTAGTGGCCTAAAATTCAATTACTCGCTATGAAGTTTAAAGTTTCTGGATTCAGTACTTGGAAGAGCCCCACATTAGGAAAAAACACATGTTCGGTGCTTCCGGGTTTCCTTTTGGTGATTGATTACTGTCAGAATGTTGTTTGAAACTTCGAACTTTGATATTTTAGTTGGAAGCTAATTTTTAGTGAACTTATGCAACAACATGAACCGTATCCAATTTAGCTGACGGCTGAGTTGCTCATCGCCAATTCGATTAACTCTCCTGACTACGAATATCAAGTAAGATAAAGATAGGATGCCTTGTAGCAGCCTCTTATAACCGTGAACATAATATTTCACTTGTACACTCTTATTTTGCATATTACAGTTGCTTTTGTAGGAGCTTTTCGGGTTTGGTTTGTTTAGTTTCCGTTCGGTGAAATAAACTATCCAGTAGCAACCGACCTTTCACTTTTTATATTACGCGAGGAATCTAGTACAACACTTAAGAGTTGGTTTGAGATAGTTGCTGAGCTATAGGGGTCTATTTCATGTAAGAAGTTAGATACATACTAAGCATTATCTAAGCACCAAGCATAAGCTATTTTACTGATAAATTAATATGTAAGTAGTACAATGATTTTGTTTAAGATGTATATCTGCAAATTGAATCTGAAAAGAAAACTTACTCATTTACTCAATTTTAATAAGGTCAAGTATAATGTAAAATAATTCATTACTATTTTATGGAAAATATGATAAAATTGTACACAACACGTTAACTTGATTTATGTGCATAAATACATGCACATAAATGTACATCTAATTCATAAATTCATCTTGCCTATTGTAAACAAGTACCTTCGTTAATTCATATTTTTCATATTTCATTGTCTCTGTATTAAATTACTAAAATTATGTAATCATAGTGTACGATAATGTTCAACAATATTAAATATAACTTAATCATATAGAATAATTTATATTTAGTAGCCATCAAAATCATTCTGTCTAATTAAAGTGTGTGTACTTGAGTTGATTAGATATTACTAATTGCAAAATGATCAACTACTGTACGCCAGAAAGTATTTAATTTCTAGTACATTTAAGTGTAAAATCATTTTTCAAGTCATAACGAAACCAAATATATAAAAAATTAAATCGCGTAATTCAGTAGTCTAATTATACTGAACTTATCTCCTGAATTGAAGTTTATAAGTTTGGCCCTGTGTATCCCTTCGGGTATATACTTCTAAGAATGATAAGTTTATCAATTCACTACCCAGTCATTTTTAATATCTTTTCGTTTCATGTTACACTATAACGGAAACTAACCTCAAAATAAATAATCAACATTAAATTCTCCGCCTCAATAAAAATAATTTTGCTCCATTTGAACCAATCTATGCAATGCAAATTGTCATGTATATCAATTATTTTCAAACTGTGTATACCTTGGCTTGTTTGGCCATATTTGTTAACACGTCAGCTAATAAAAGTTAATCAGTGTGGAAGTTTGCAGTCAGCCTAAATCATCATCATCATCATCAAAAACTGCTATTACAGATCATTTGTAGCAGTCGATATGACTCTGGACATAATATTTCACACATTGTACTTTTTACTGTTGTATGTATGCTTAGTGTGTGACTGAACTTAATTTGAAGGTTATTACTTTCAGGTACTTGTCGCAACTTCATAGTTGCTGGATTTACGTTGCGTTCAGATGTAATTTTCATAAACTCACTGTTACTGACTTCTAATATATACACCTACCAGTTTGTTGGCGGATATGTATTAGTCAGATATATGGTAATTTATAGATAACTTAGAATTATATTATTAATGAACATATTGCTATCGTAATCTAGCATTAAGAAGCATTAACGAGTCGTGTTCCGAACAAGCAACCGAACAAGTAGCCTAGAATAAATCATATATTTCTCATCTGTAATCAACTGTAGGTAGTCGGGTATTCTCTTCATTTTTGTTAATTAGAAGATTAGTTATTCATGTAACAATATTATCAACTAAAACGACCTGTAAATATACTCAAAATTACATGAGGTTGTATTTCATGAATCTTTACTAGTACCTGGCTATATATTTCACAGAAATAAAAACATCAACTTAAAAAATCTTTGCTAATAAACTATTCAAACTAAAGACAGTGGCTTTGAATGCTGCATCAACTCAGAAACAAGATTATAGAAAACACCCATCGATTTCAATAGAGCGATTGGTTCAACATTGAAAAACAATAGACTACAAACATAGTAATTTAAGATGAACAAAGTAGTGATTCATAAAATATATATACATTGATAAAGATTGAAAGTAACTTTGCCTAGAATCGCTGGAATCTGGTCTCAAGCCCGGATAAAGGAGAAGAGTTTGGCATGAGGTTATCAATAAAATCCCGTAAAAAACACCCATGAGAAAAACACTAATCAGAAAAAAATTTAACAATTTGAATTCTGCCCTGGGAGTTGGAAGGCCTTCACTTCGAAGAGTTTTGACGAGTCTCTTCGAAAATGACGAGGCAGATGCCCACACTGACAACTGGAGCGTCAATTAATATAGGTACATAGAATGCTTGCACCATATGGAAGACAGAGAGAAAACTCACGACTTGAAAATACTTAGAATAAGCAAAACCCATTGGTTGCAAGCTGGACAGCACAGATTATCCTCAGGAGAAGTGCTTTTACACACCGGTCACGAAGAAGAAAGTACCTCACACACACACACACAAAGAGTAGCATTAATTCCGTCCCGAGAAGCACAGCAAGTGCTTATAGGGTGAGTACCTCATGGACCTAGGATCGTCAAATCATCGTTCAAGACAAAGTAGGAAGGGATTACAACGAATGTCATCCAGTGCTATGCATCCACCAACGATAGCCACGAAGACAACAAAGACCACTTCTATGCGAGGCTGCTCAGCTAAGGACCAGACCATTCAGATGAGAGACCTAAATACCAAGGTTGGAATGGACAACACCGAATATGAAGACATCATGAGACAACATGGACTGGGAGAAAGGGACGAAAACGGTGAGTGGTTTGTAACATTAGGTTCCTTTAACAAAATGATTATAGATGGCACTATATCCTCTCACAAACACATACACAAAACTACATGGGTTTTACCGGACCACATTACGGAGAACCAAATCGACCACGTCTGCATCAATAAGAAATTTAACAGGACCATGTAAGACATAAGGGCAAAGAGAAGAGCTGATATAGCTTCAGATCACCACCTGGTAGTGGTCAAGATAAAAGCGAAGGTGAAGAAGCACTGGACAACTGGAGCAGTAGTATTACAAAAGTTTAACACAGCCCTTCTCCGAGATACTAACAAACTCAACGAATTCAAAATAATTCTCAATAATAAGTTCCAGGCATATCACGATCTATCCTGGTGAGCGGCCTATGCCCCTCTATGAGGAGTAACTGGCGAAAGTAAGTAATATCACAATCTACTAAAAGAAGATGGAACTACTATGAAGCACAACTGAAAAGGGATTAAAGAAACAATAACCTGAACATATCAGGAGGTTTTGGGTAGCAATTAGCACCACAATAAAGAATGGATCCCTGTTAGTACTGTGGATATGATCGAAGGATGGAGTAGCAAGGAGACGGCAATAAAAAACAGATTAACTAAAACAGGGAAAGCCAAGGCACGAGCCGAATACACAGAAGCCAACAAACAAGTGAAGAGGAGCATTAGGTCGGGTAAACGAAATATGTGGACGACCTAGTAATAACAGCAGAAAAAGCTGCAAGGAAAAGAAATATGAGAAACCTATTCGATACAACATAAAACTAGCTGGAAAATGCAACAAGCCAGAACAGCCAATCAAGAACAGGGATGGCAAACCAATCACAACAAAACAGGTGGGTAGAACACTTTGAAGAACTCTTGAATAGACCAGCCCCACTAAACCCATTAGTCATCGAAGCAGCATCTACGGATCTCTCTATAAACATTGACCCACCAAAAATCGAAAAAATTAGAATGGCCATCCGATAAATCAAGAGTGGCAAGTCAGCATGGTCAGATAACATACCAGAAGAGGCACTGAAGTCAGATGTAGAAGCAACTGCAGAAATACTTTACATTCTCTTCGGAAAAACTTGAGAGGAAGAACAAGTGTCAACAGATCGGAAAGAAGGGTATCCCATCAAGGTACCAAGGAAAGAAAATCTTAGAAACTGAGACCACTACTAAGGCATCGCTCTACTTTCAGTACCAGGAGAAGTCTTCCACAGAGTGTTGTTGAACCAAATAAAGCATTCAGTCGACGCCCAACTTTGAGATCAGCAGAGCGGGTTCCGTAAGGGTAGATCCTGTGTTGACCAAGTCACGACTCTTCCGCTTATTTTTGAACAATCAGCTAAATGGAACTCACCACTTTAAATCAATTTCCTTGACCATTACAAGGTATTTAACTGCGTGAACAAGAGAACATTATATTATGTTCTTCGAAATTATTGTGTACCAGAGAAGATAGTCAGCACCCTACGAAACTCTTGCGACGGCCTACACTGTAAAATCGTGCATGGAAGTCAACTCACAGATTCATTCGAAGTGATGACCAGTTTCAGACAAGGCTACCTACTCTCGCCCTTTCTCTTTCTGCTGGTGGCTAACTGGATTATGAGAACTGCAATATCTCAGTTCAATCTCGGAATACATTGGACATTATCGATGCAACTAGATGACTTGGACTTTGCAAGTAACCTAATTCTCCTCTCCCACACACAGCAACAAATGCAAGTGAAGACATACAGTATAGCAGCAACCTCCGCAGCGGCAGACCTTGACATACATACATGTAAAAGCAATATCCTTCTATACAAAACACGATCAAACACTAACCAAATTACACTTGATGGAGAAATTCTGGAAGATGTAGAAACTTTTATATAAGCAGGCAGAATCATTAATAGACAAGGAGAGTCTGACGCAGACGTGAACACATGGTTTGGTTAGGCAAGGACAGCATTCCTGTGACTGAAGGTCATCTAAAACTCAAACCAGTTGACAGATAACATCAAAGTCAGGATTTTCAATGCAAACGTGAAGACAGTCCCATTGTATGGTACTGAAACTCCGAGAACTATAAAAGATATCATTCAAAAGATACAGGTATTTACGAACAGTTGTCCACACCTACATTATGATTGGCTAATCATTTTTCTCAGTTACGTAAAGCCTATTAAGTTTGCCAGCAAGAATTGATTTCGTTGTCTGTGTCAATCACGAATTGGTCTCAGTTGAATACAATAGAAAACTAATGATCACTGAATCGTCCTACTATCTCTGACTATTAGACATTAGTGGCATGACCGGAGGATAATTTACACTATTTTCCAATGGGTCTCGGCGTATACTAATGAGGTGTGCCGTACTAAGACTAAACATCTACCATATGTGTTCCATGGTTCTGTGGTGAATGTAAACAATTAAGTAAAAACCAATCTTCACAGAACGACATCAAATTAAAGTTGAATTCCGTCCTGGATTATGCACATCAGCAATACTCGATATCATGTTTAGAGTAATTACTATGTTTAACATGATTTGTGCATAACAAATACTTTGATCATCCTATTCAAAATTGTTTAACGATGTTCATTTTTGACAGATTCATTCAGAAAAAGTTTTCTAACCTTAAATCATGTGAAGTTGACAAGGTCATCGAAAGCAGTATCACGTGAATCTAGGGTAAAATAAAAAGGCTAATAAAATAGTAGATGTTTATTACATAGGAATATCTTAAAATAGTAAAAATAAATAATAGATACAAAGTATCTTTGTTTTCATTTCTAGTGTACATATTTATCTGATAATGAAAATAGTATATGCTATAAAAATTTATGCTTCTTCAAATGTGAAGAGTGGAAATTACTAATGAGTTGTCACTGATGGTTAATTATCAATCTTATGCTTGCGATAACATTTGAAACAGTTAGGACCTACTACTAATTCGATTACGCTCCACATGAAAACACACTTCAATCGATATAACCAAACGACCAGATTTAAGCAAAGTTATTCACAACTGTATGCCATACCAATCTGGTATAGCCCAATATGCCACCAGCGAAACACGAATATAGTGAAATTTAATGCTTAAAGTTAAATCTTTAATGAAAATTACACTCTAATGTGCATTGCTTACCCACTAAATAATAGAATAGGACTGAAATTATCATCTATAATGCGCTGAATAATGAATGTGCTGAGATAATCCCACTCCTTAAAACTAAAAAATAAAAACACTTTATGATGCTGTAAACCCTGTTTAATAGATTTTCATCTTAGTCTGCTAAAAAATCCGGAAGAACACGAGCTGTAAAAAGAGATAAATGATAAAATTTAAATTTCAAAAATATTAAAGTGCAATCAAAAATTTATCAGATTACTTCTACTTTAATAAATGAGTCCAGTGATGATCATTACAGTGTCACTTAGATACTTTTCTCACTGAGTTATATGTTGTATCATAGTCATAGACTATATAGAGAAGTTATTGATATCAGTCAATCAGTCTATCAATGCCCGTTAGCCCAAGTGGAGCATAGGCCGCTGACCAGCATTCTCAAACTAATGCTGATCTGGGACCTCTTTCCAGTTCTTCCCAAGTAATGTTCTCTTTTTCATGTCTGCCTCCTATTCCATGCTCAGTGTGTTCTCTGGTCTTCCTCTTCTCCTTTGGCCCTAAACATTTCAAGTTAGTGCTTGTCTTGTGAGGCAGTTTAACAATCTCCTCAAGCTTGCCCTTTCCACCTCCAGTATCATTTCTTAATTTGCCCTGGGCTGGAAGTTGCTTAGTTTGTTCTCTTCCAGAACGTTGTTCCTGATGCTATTTGTCTAGCAGATCCGAAATATCTTGCGTGGACAGTTGTTCATAAATAACTGTATCTTTTGAATGATGTTTTTTGTAGTTCCCCGAGTTTCAGCTCCGTACAATGTAACTGTATTGACGCGTGTACTGGAAATTCTAACTTTGGTGTTATCTGGTTGCATTTCTGAGTCCCAGATATCCTTATCTAACTAAATCATGTCTTTACATCTGCATCAGATCCTCGTGGTTTATCAATGATACTTTCCGGGTGTGTATAAGACTTTACATCTGTGTGATTTGATTGTTGCTCGTTGTGTTTTCGCATTTCCCCTGATGTATGTTGTTGTTTACTCCTTCGGTGGTTGCTGCTACACTGTTCATCTTTACCTGCATTGTTGCTGTGTGTGGGATAGAAGAGCTAGGTCAACTACGAAGTCCAGATCGTCTAGCTGAATCCATGTTACCTAGTATATCCAGTACTACCCCTGAGATGCTGAGGTTTTCACAATCCAGTCAACCTCCAGAGAAAGTAAAAAAGTGAGATTGAGCAGCCCTGTCTAATACTGATTTAAATGAATGTTTTGTAACTATCTTTTCATTGTCAAATGTGTTATTAATCACTGCATACTTAAAAATAAATGTATGTATTAAATTATGCATACATTTTATAATTCTAACGTACAATTTGTGATTCAACAATTTGAGCAGCATTTTTTCGATTGAAAACACAAAGGCATAATAAATTTATTCATTACACTTTGATCCTAATTAGGTATTATTGGAAACCACAGAACACTGGATTCACTTCGATTGAAGCGGAAATCCAGCCATTTGACTCTAGTTTGTGGTGGTGTTGATCATTAGGAACTCATCAAGAAATATTTTCCTTTGTTAATTGAAAATGGTTACTAGGCATCTATGAAATCCGATCACACTCGCTAGCACAGACTAATATAAAGGTATTGTGAAACTAAAGAAATTGATGTCTCTTCATAAGTTACAACTCATTTTGTCCATTGAAACATCCAGAAACATTACAACTAATTATAGACAAACTCAAAATGCGCTACGCTATTACTAGTTTAACATGCAATTTAAATTCATGAATAAACTTGATTTCACATTCTGTAGCTTATGAATTAGTCGTCTTTTGGAATTTACAAACGATCATTGACACTGAAGTAACTTGTGTAGTATATTGATAAATCATTTTTTAAGTACACCGCCATATACATAAAAGAATTTTAGTCAACTGTCATTTGTGAAATTGACAAGCAAATGTTAATGGAACTTAAATGAGTTTGTTTCATTTTAATGTCAACTCCGCCTGTAGCCCCTAGGGTTGCTGCCGGTCCCAAGCCCGGGTAAAGGAGGAGGGTTGGGCATGGGGCTAGCAACCCCATCCCGTAAAACAGCAAACGTGCTAAAAAAAAACGCTAACCAGTAAAAACCTTTATAACCATTTTTACTCTGCCCTGGGAGTTGGAAGGTATGTTATGACGCCTCATGGTGAAAGCCGAGTTTCTTCGGAAGCCACGAGGCCGATGTCTCTTCTGACAACAAGAGCAACAATTAATATAGGTACGTGGAATGTCCGCACGCTGTGGGAAACAGGGAGGACCATGCAAATAGCTGAAGAAATGAAAAGATACAACCTGAAGATACTTGGAATAAGCGAAACGCATTGGGTGCAAGCTGGACAGCAACGGTTATCCTCGGGAAATGTGCTTTTATACTCCGGCCACGAAGAAGAAAACGCCCCACACACATAAGAAGTAGCATTAGTGCTGTCCCAAGAAGCATGGAAGGCTCTTATAAGATGGAAACCTCATGGACCTAGGATCATCACAGCATCCTTCAAGACGAAGAAGGAAGGGATTGCAATGAATGTCATCCAGTGCTACGCACCCACCAATGACAGCCACGAAGACGACAAAGACCAGTTCTATGCGAGGCTGCAGTCAATCATCGAGAAATTTTCAGCCAAGGACCTGACCATTCTGATGGGCGACTTCAACGCCAAGGTCGGAGTGAATAACACCGGGTATGAAGACATCATGGGACAACATGGACTGGGAGAAAGGAATGATAACGGTGAGAGGTTTGTAAACTTATGTGCCTTCAACAAAATGATTATAGGTGGCACCATTTTCTCCCACAAACGTATACACAAGACTACACGGGTTTCACCGGACCACATTACGGAGAACCAAATCGACCACATTTGCATCAATAAGAAGTTTAGAAGAACCATGGAAGACGTAAGAGCAAGGAGAGGAGCCGACATAGCTTTAGATCACCATTTGGTGGTGGCTAAAATGAAACTGAAGCTGAGGAAGCACTGGACAACTGGAGCAGCAGTATTACAAAAGTTTAATACAGCCCTTCTCCGAGATACTAACAAACGCAACGAATTCAAATTAATTCTCAGCAACAAGTTCCAGGCATTTCAGGATCTACTAGAAGGTGGAACTAATATGGAAGACAACTGGAAAGAGATTAAGGAAACAATAACCTCAACATGTCAGGAGGTTTTGGGTCTCTAGAAACAACACCAAAAAGAGTGGATTTCTGTTAGTACTCTGGACAAGATCCAAGAAAGGAGGAACAGAAAGACAGCTATTAATAACAGTCGGACAAGAGCAGAGAAAGCCAAGGCACAGGCCGAATACACCGAAGTCAACAAGCAAGTGAAGAGGAGCATCAGGTTGGATAAACGGAAATTTGTTGAGGACCTAGCAATGACAGCAGAAAAAGCTGCCAGAGAAGGAAATATGAGGCTGTTATACGGTACGACGGAGAAACTATCTGGGAAATTCAACAAGCCAGAACGGCCAATCAAGAACAAGGCTGGCAAACCAATCACTGTAGTGCATGAACAACGGAACAGGTGGGTAGAGCACTTCCAAGAACTCTTGAATAGACCAGCCCCACTGAACCCACCAGTCATCGAAGCAGCAGCCACGGATCTCCCTATAAGCACAGACCCACCAACAGTCGAAGAAATCAAAATGGCCATCAGACAGCTCAAGAGTGGCAAGTCAGCAGGACCAGACAACATACCAGTGGAGGCACTGAAGACAGATATAGAAACAACTTCAAAGATACTCCACATTCTCTTCAGGAAGATTTGGGAGGATGAACAAGTTCCAGTAGACTGGAAAGAAGGGTACCTCATCAAGATACCAAAGAAAGGCGATCTCAGCAATTGTGAGAACTACAGAGGCATTACCCTACTCTCAGTACCAGGAAAGGTCTTCAACAGAGTGTTATTGAACAGAATAAAGGACCCAGTCGACGGCCAACTCCGAGATCAACAGGCCGGATTCCGTAAAGATCGATCATGTACCGATCAAATCGCTACTCTACGGTTCATTGTTGAACAATCAATTGAATGGAATTCACCACTTTACATCAACTTCCTCGACTATGCAAAGGCATTCGACAGCGTGGATAGGAGAATATTATGGAGCTTTCTACGACATTACGGCGTACCCGAGAAGATAGTCAACATCATACGGAATTCTTACGACGGACTACATTGTAAAATCGTGCATGGAGGTCAGCTCACAGATTCATTCGAAGTGAAAACCAGTGTCAGACAAGTCTGCTAACTCTCGCCCTTCCTCATCCTACTGGTGGTTGACTGGATCATGAAGACTGCAACATGTGAAGGCACTCTCGGAATACAATGGACAACATCGACGAAACTAGATGACTTGGACTTTGCAGATGACCTAACTCTTCTTTCTCACACACATCATCAAATGCAGAAGAAGACCAACAATATAGCAGCAGCCTCAGCAGCAGTAGGCCTCAACATACACAAAGGAAAAAGCAAGATCCTCCGATACAAAACAACAAACACTAACCCAATTACACTTGACGGAGAAATTCTGGAAGACGTTGAAACCTGTACATATTTGGGCAGCATCATCGACTAACAAGGAGGGTCTGATTCGGATGTGAAGGCGCGGATTGGTAAGGCAAGGGCAGCATTTCTACAACTGAAAAACATCTGGAACTCAAACCAACTGTCAGTCAATATAAAAGTCAAAATTTTCAACACAAATGTGAAGACAGTCCTGTTGTATGGAGCTGAAACTTGGGGAACTACGAAAAGTATCCTACAGAAGATACAAGTATTTATAAACAACTGTCTGCGTAGGATTCTTCGGATCTGTTGGCCAGATACCATCAACAACAACCTGTTGTGGCAGAGAACTAATCAACTTCCAGTTGAGGAAGAAATTAGGAAAAGACGCTGGAGATGGATTGGACACACACTGAGGAAACCATCAAACTGTGTCACAAGACAAGCACTGACTTGGAATCCTAAAGGCCACAGAAACAGAGGAAGACCCAAGAACACATTGCGTCGTGAATTGGAAACAGACATGAAGAGAATGAACAGCACTTGGGAAGAGCTAGAACGGAAATCCCAGGACAGAGTTGGCTGGAGAATGCTGGTGGGCGGTCTATGCTCCACTTGGGGTAACAGGCATTGATTGATTGATTGATTGATTTTAATGTCAGTTAATGAACTAAATGATTCAAACACTTGTTCAAATATTCAATAACCATTTATAGGTAAACAAGAAAATGTCTACTAATAACCAAAAGTTACTCATCTATGTCATTAGATCTCACTTTCTCATCTGCTTGTTCTACATTTAAAAATGATTTGTTATTGAATATTATGTATAGGCAATATATTTATATGTATATATAGGTTCTACAATATATAAATAATGCTGATTCTTTTTCATAACGATTTATTTAGAAGAGCAAGCAAAAAACTAGTGAATAAGGGTTTCTGAAAGAAATATAAATATATTCAGTTATTTGAGACAATAGATTTCACGCTATGTGATAACCGTCTGAAAAGTAGGGTAGTCCAAACAGGATTTAAAAATTGATGTTATGTTGAAAATACAATAAAGAAGCTATACATGATATCACGAATTAATCTGAATTAGACAATCACTGATCACTAGAAGACACTGAACAGCTGTTTCGTTCTGGTATGGGACTCTTCAGTAATGGATTGCTACGATCCTATCAGGAATCGATCACGGAACCCTCTAGCACAGCGGCTGACGCCACTGGACTACCTAGTCGGCTCCCAACGTCTTATATTTCTAATTCAGTCAATTTGTGATAAGTATGCATGACTTCACCCAGTGCCGTCAGTGGGTGACTGCCTCGCACTCGAAATAGTTGAACTCCACTGGTCACGTCTTCCCACTAGAACTCGAGGAATTGCCTCGAAAAGTTTGTCACTAGTGAGCTGATATTTAATGTAATTGAGGGTTGTGAAGATGGTTAGATTCTAATTCTATATCACGAATTGGTCTAACTTAGAAATATTAACACCTGGAGACCGACTCAATGGTTTAACGACGAAGAGTTCGCAGAGGGTCCTGGGTTCGGCTCCTGATTGGGTCGTGGATGAGCACTGTTGAAATGTCCTATGCTAGGACGATACAGCCATCCAGTGCTTCCCGGTGATCAATAGTTGTCTGATTAAGACCAATTTGTGATATCAAATTAACGTTCAGCAATCTCCACAACACCCAATTATATGTTATACACGATTCATTTGAGTTTTGAATGACCATTCACAAAAATGAACTACTAAATTGATTGTAAGCTGTCAGATTCATTCTACATTATCCCTAGAGTTAATGGAGTTCTGTGAATGATGATGAACTTAGTTGAGGCAAAATTTGAGTAATCTAGCATCCTTATTTTATTGGTAATACCGTGAACATAATCAGTATTAATTACCATTAAACTAAACCATTTTTTGCATAACACTTTTAAGCTCATTAAATTCAAATTAAAACATTATATTTCGTGTTAGGCGTGTTAATTACTACTAAATTTTTTGGGACATTGTAAATATGAAAGTAAATCTTGAGTCCTAACACAATATTAGTTTGAAATTTCTAGAACATGAGGCGTTAATGAAAAACTATTTCATATAATAACAGTGAGTTTGAAGATATAGTCAGTTTAGTTGAATCTGGTAATTGATAAATTTGAGTTAGTTAAAATTATTAGATGCTGATGTGGATAAATATAATTTCGAGGCCTACGTAAAAGTGAATTCTGACTTTTTATTGGGAAATTTCCTCATCTTAAAGTAACTAACCAGAAATACTGAATCTGTTTCATAATAGTTCACACTCATCATTTAGACATACCTGAAGAGATTACAGCTTCCGGTGGATTCAAACCCATAATATTCATGTTTACATCCCAATACATCACGAGTGAACTATTTACGTTACCGATGATATCCTGTAGTACTAAGGTACTTAAAATGATTGTCCACGCTATGCTATTTTGATCTGGTTCAAATTGATGAATAAATCATAAATTCCCTTTTGGCTTCATATATGCCTTACTAACAGGCACCTATCGTCCTATAGAATGCATCTATCTAGTCACCTAAAATAAAAACACTATACATGTCATATCAAATCACTAAGATTATCTCTTATATTCGGAACTTGTCAATAGTACCTAATTCTCGTTAGAGATCAAACAGCCATAATATTGGTAATTATTCACCAGTCAATATGTATAATTTAATTCCTTCATGATTACATTATATGCAATCAAACCTATTGACTTTAAGTGTTAGCAACAATTATGATGTATTTAAAACTTTTCTGAACGATTGCTCTAAATGGATAGCTAATATTTGAACTTCATGTGATAGAATATGATGGGTATTAGTAATTTGATATTGATAACATTTTTTGTATACACATAATGATTTCAATGAAAACAGATGTTATTAATTTAACTTGTGATATCATACATACATAAATTATAATAAACATTCTTTTCACTAACTGAACATCTGACAATTATTTGAAATATGACTTACTACTAACTTATCTGATTCTTTATATTATTTTTTTTTAAAATTAAGCTATCTGAGTTATATAACTGAACTATTTTAAGTATCACACGGATTACATAATGACCTATATATACATATATACATTTGTATGAATATATTGAACACCTGGTTACTAAGGTTTATGATTAGTCAATACTATATTATCAAGGAAGAAGAAAATAGTCAAGTTTTATTATTTGCAAACATACGTACTGCCTGATCAAAATGTTATATTTCTATTACACATGATGAATTAGTTGAATGTGAACATACACATATAGACAAATAGAGTAAGCAGATAGGTGTGTTGGTATGGGACTGAGTAGATGTATAGAATGAACGGAAAGCCATATGATCGGAGAATCCTATGAATAATCAACAATAGCAATAACAGTATTAAATAATGGCATCATTTTCATCATCAACATAATCACCAATTTGCCAGGAAAATTGTTTTTATTTTAAAGGCGAAATTCATTCCTTCAATTACTTTGTAGTAACTAGGTTTTATATTTTCGTGTGCAATATCGTTAATATGAATGCCTTTGATAAAGAAAACTTATTACTATTTAATTTTATAGTGAATTCTATAGATTAATAATAAGAGGAGTTTTGTTTGACAGATTGGTGGTATTATTTAGTAAGTAGATTGACTAACTTTATTCTGAAAGTGTGCTGTACAGTTATAAATTGACATTAATCAAACTGACAGTAACGTTGATTTTTACTAACAATGTTTAGTTGGAGTAACATACTACGCAAAATATGGACTAATACATTTTCACTAATCAATTACAGAATCGGCTGCTCGTCTTTCAGGTCATTTGTGTGAGGACTGATAAAACCTAAACAACTAGAGAAATGTATAAACATGTTATCTAATAGTACGTTAGGTAGATAGGAGTAAGCATTTAAACAAAGTTTCTGGCTAAAATGAAGCTGTGGTATGTTATCACAAATTTTAAGTCAAATTACTACAAGCCTCTATGAATGCCTGTAAATTTCTGAAAGTATAGTATCAAAGCTAACAGGTGATTAACTAGAGGAAGTTCATACAAACACATGGTTAGAGATTAGCCTGACAAAACAGTTAGTAAAGACAAAGGTCATAAAAGGATGACAAATTCTGCAAAAATAATCAACTACGAATAAAATTATCAAAGCAGATTAATTCGACTCTTGTGAAGCAGTTTTAAGGAGCGCATTTATATTACTAGTCAATGCTGATCACATTAATCATAATAATAATAAAAACGTTGATTAGGCCTTCCTTATAAACTAACAGAAACTTGAAATATGCATCACAAAGGAGTTTATTCAGCCCCTACTTTAACAATTGTCTTAAACTTTAGTTTCTTCACAAAAACCTTTACTATTTCCTGTTTCACCATTAACTTTTTACTCCCAACCGACTTGTCATTATTTTGTTTCCATATCTATTTATAAATGAATCCCAATCACGATTCTATGAAATTTTGTTGAATATTCGTTATCATGAGGACTAAATTTATAAAATTGATATGTTTTCACGTTATAATTGTCACCATTCAATGTTACTAACAAATGATTGATATCATACACATCGTACCCTTAATTATTTACAAGAGAGCAAGAACAAATATTTGTACAGAATAAGATGAATTCACTTTATTCCGTTGGTTTCTCGTCAGCTGCATACAACCTGGAATAATATTTTACAAAATTGATGTATGAAACAAAGTTTAACATACCCATGAGAATGTTTGGACTTGGTTGAAATCAATGTTATATAAACATGTTAGACGTGTGAACATACTAAAATGTTGAAGAAAATGCTGTAAATATATATCCAATACAAAAGAACTTACCAGAAAGCAAAATAAAGATCTGAGTTCAGATGATTACATAATAAGAGGTGGTTGGAAATATTTGAGAATAATGTGAATTAAGCTCAGTTGTTAAACTTAGAATGACCTAATTAAACACAAAAGTTGAACTCAAACTATCTAAAAAAATGGTGATGTAACGAAAAATATGGACCAATAAAGAAGTAGTAAATGAAATACCCAATGAAAATGACAGCACATAAGTCAGGTTACCAGGATAAAGAAAGGCTCATAACAGTATCTTTTTGGACACAAAGGTTTGGTTTCATTCGTTTAATGACAATCGACTCAGCATATATTAGATTTGAAGTTTTTTGTCTATTGAATACTTTGAATGATTTATTTCCAATCTTCCAGAACTGATTCAGTGGAGACATTTTTAATAGAATTCCTGTCAAATTAAACAAGAACTTGTCAAAATCTCTGTGTTTTTAAACGAAGAGATAGGTAGGAATGTGGATAGATAAGTAGATAGTAAGAAGATAAAAGCAGAGATAATAATATATTATAATAGTAGTAGAACATGTATCCAAGTTATTTATCTTGACATCAAAATCGGTATAATATGTCAAATTAGAAACCTGTCATTTGCTATAACTATCGAGTCATGGATGTATTGATGTGGTGGTAAAATCAATACACCACAAATGAGACATATGGAACAAAGACAAGCAATGATTTTCTTTTATTTAAGGTATAAATATCTAACGTTTGATGTACACATTGGATGAGTATACGTCACTGTATATATTTAGATGAGAGAGCACACGAATAGAATATATATATATATATATATATATATATATATATATATAACATCCATATAAGTCACACCGTCATACTGAGATAAAATTGTTAGCTGGTTAAGTTTCACGTGGACTAGATTATACTACTATTATTAATGATAATAATAATACTATATTTGATATTCGATGAAATTAATTAACTAGTCAACTACGAAAGTAAAGTTAAAATCTGTTCATTGACAAATACATTTAATCATCTCATTGTTTTCTGTTTCTCATAGAAAAATTTATTAAAGAATGGTACATTCTAACTAAGAAAAAAATGTACAACTTTCAATAGAATGCATGTTATTTGTTTGAATGATACAAATTGTGGGTGGGGGGGGAAGAGGGGCGGTGGAATTATACCAGTCAAATATTGTATTGTTTTCACTACTAATACAATCCGTAGATAATTTTGAAAAGATAAACTAACAATTAAATATGACCTTATTATTATTATTACTTACTTACTTACTTACTTATGCCGGTTACTCCTCACATAGCAGTATAGGCCGCTCACCAGTATTCTCCATTGAACTCTGTCCTAAGCAATCCTTTCCAATTGTTTCCAGTTGCTGTTTATCCTTTTAATGTCTGCTTCCAATTATCTGTCGGAAGATCCGTAGGTGCCACTTCGATTCTGGTGGGTTCAGTTGAGCTGGCTCATTTAAGGCTTCCTCAAAGTGTTATACCCATCTGTCTCTTTGTTATTGAATCTCGGTGACTGCCTTGCCTTCCTAGTTCTTTACCGGTCGCTTTGGTTCACTAGGTTTATCTGCCAGTTTCTTCGTTGTGTCGTATAGCTGTTTCATATTTCATTCTCTTGCAGCATTTTCGGCTGTCGCTGCAAGGCCTTCCGTTTGTATGCTCTGAAGCTCTTTTTACTTGATTATTTGCTTCTGTGTATTCAGTTCGTACCTTGATTCTCTATGCTCTCGTTCAGATGTTGTTGATTTCTGTCTTCTTGACCCTCCTTTGTAGACTTCTGCTCAGAGGCAGTAGAAATCCATTCCTTATAATGGTGCTTCTTGTGACCCAGAACCTCCTGACACGTTGACGTTAGTACTTCTTTGATTCCTTCCCAGTTATCCTCTATAGTGGTTTCTTCTTCTTTCGGTAGATCTTGTAAGGCTTGGAACCTGTTGTTGAGAGCTGTTTTGAATTCATTGAGTTTGTCAGCGTCTTGGATAAAGCCTGTATTGAACCGTTGTGCTGCTGCCACTCCAGTTGTCCACTGCTTCCTTAGCTTCAGTTTTATTTTGGCAACCACCAGGTGGTGGTCTGAAGCTACGTCAGCTCCTCTCCTGGTTCTCACATCTTATATTGATCTTCCGAATTTTTTATTGATACATATATGATCGATTTGATTCTCTGTAGTATTATCCGGTGAGACCCATGTAACCTTGTGTATGCGTTTGTGGGCGAATATTGTACCACCTATAACCAATTTGTTGAAGGCACATAGGTTTGTAAATCTTTCACGATTGTCATTTCTGTCTCCCAGTCCTTATCGTCCCATGATTTCTTCATATCCGGTGTTGTCCATTCCTACTTTGGCGTTTAGGTCCCCCATCAGGATTGTCAGGTTCTTTCCTCGACACTTTGCTATAATTGATTGAAGTCTATCATAAAACTGATCTTTGTCCTCGTCGTTGCCGTCGTTGGTTGGTGCATAGCATTGGATAATATTCATTGTAATCCCTTTCTTCATTGTTTTGAAAGATGCTTAGATGATCCTGGGTCCATGTGGTTCCCATCCCACAAGTGCATTAAGAGATTTTTTTGGACAGCATCAGAGCAACTCCTTGCGAGTGAGGAGCATTTTCCTCTTTGTGGCCGGTGTATAGCAGCATCTCTCCCGAAGCCAATGTTTTCTGTCCAGCTTGAGTCCAATTGGTTTCGCTGATTCCGAGTATTGTCAAGTTGTATCTCCTCATTTCTGCAGCTATTTGATTTGTCTTCCCGCCCTCCCACATTGTTCGAACATTCTATGTACATATAAAAATATTTGCTCTGGTTGTTAGAAGGGGGGGCATCGGCCTTATGACTTCCGAAGAATTTCGGCTTTCATCATGAGGCTACATAAACACTCCTTCCAATCCCAGAGCAGAGTTTAAATGGTTTAGTTTGTTTAATCTGGTTAGCGTTTTTTTAGCAAGCTTGGGTTTTACGGGATGGGGATGCTAGCCTTATGTCCAACCCTCCTCCTCTACCCGGGCTTGGGATGGCAATAACCCTAAGAAAGCTACAGGCGGAGTTTATTATTATTATTAAACAGATATAATTATTTCATTTTATCCATATTTTACTTCTTAAAGTACTTTGTGTGGATGCTGTCAGAATGCCTGTTCATATCCGGTAGAAGATTAATGTACTATCTGTGACTCGGAAAAGATGATTAAATTTACTTTGAAATTGAAATTTGCAAGTAAACTGTCTGTTAACAGATCTATAAGAGTTAACTGTTAATCCTGAAATTGTTTCTTTATTGTAAGGAGCTTACTTTAAGGATTGCATTATATTATATAACCAGGAAGCTCTTTTTCATTTTAATTCACATTTACAAACAGGGTAATAGTTATTTGTGACATTGCTGAAAGGAAAACGTCATGAGTTTGCAGTGAAAGATATTGTATAAATGATAGTTGAGTTTCATATATTGGTTAATAGAGTACATGGAACAGGTAATATGGACTACAATAGACGAGTTCGCATAAAATTAAAAATGCTTCACTAATAGACATAAAAATTTTTATTCACTTACTGTTATGTTGCGAATTATAGATTTAGTCTGATAAGAACAGAAGCCTGTGGTGACCGTGGAAATGGTAACATCTTAGTTGACCCAACTTCTTTCACAATGTGTCGACATCTGGAGCTATAGCTGCGTGCTAGAGTAGGGAGTCTTATTTTTAACTATTTTCTGACAGGATAAGTAGTGAGGTGGAAAATAACTCATTTTAAGTATGTTAAGTTTTTCCGAGTGTCATCCTAAGTTACATGTTTTGCAAGGTCTTAGCAAAAGTTAATTTGATGTGTGTAATCACAAAACACGACATTCCGACGAAAATCCCTTGGAAGAGGTCATGCATCGAAAAGGTTATAAACATGATGTTACTCATTGAAAAACTACTTAGTGAAACTGTTGTTACATGACTAAGTACAAGGAACAAAAATCGTTTTAGAAGTGACTAGTTAATAATAATAATAATAATAATAATAATAATAATAATAATGAAATGAAGAAGCAGAAGGAAATAAAGATAACCGATTATTAAGGTATGTAAGAGTGCTAACGTCACGGTAGAACAATGAGCTGAACGTAGTACTTTTGTACACAGTGATTAAGCTTGAAAATATGAATTGCTAAAGCCTCTTCATTACATAACTTCTTGATGTGCAATCCGTTTGAACCGTTTAATTTAACTGAATAGATAACTGTGAAGGAGGACCCCGGTGAAGAAATATGACAAGAATTAACTAGGTGCTCTAGGATTGGGCTGTTAACAGACGTATGAAAATTTTTGGATAGCTGGACAGAGCAATGATCTGATATGCATATCGATAGATTCCTTTAATGCGTATAATTTACTCACCATTATCTTAACTCTGACAGAATTTTATAAATTGTTTAATGTACGTAATGAACAAGTCCAATGTAATCTCTCCTTCTCCCTTCTCTGAAAGATACAAGAAGTGGAAAAAATACCAACTACTGAGGTGCTTCAGCTAAAAGGCATTATAGTGATTAGCTTCACAATAATTTATAAGCATCTTATTTAAACCACTCTGTTTGGCAGTTAGCATACATAACTAGTAGACTGAAATAAACTTAAATTTGGATAGTGTCTTGCAGTACTTACATTATTCAAGGATTAAATGGCCAAGAATTATGATGGAGGCTGCTAATCCAATGTATAAATTTTCAACATACTTTATATTGTCATTATAATTAATTTCTGTTTTTGTTTGAAGTATGTTAGTTCAAGTAACATTATTTATTATACAAGAATGTTATTGTTATTATTATTATTATTATTACTGTTGTTATTGATGTATTTTAGACATTCGGTTTATATACAAGAAGTAAACAAATATTTTCATCTACAACAACAATTCTGAAAAGAAACAGTAATTGAACATTGAAATAAATTCTGATATGATGACATGGAAATTCATACTAATTAAAGTTAAAACAACACAAAACAAATTAATCATACTGTCCATAATAAATTCTATTGAAATGCTTAGCTTTGTTTATTTTTTTTTTTATAGAAAACAAATTAATAAATAACATTCTGTACAATACAAAGCCAAGTTCAGTAGTTTGACTGTTTGTTTGGCTGAAATGTTGAATCATGTCAGTCTACTTAATATTGTTATTGTTATTATACATTATGCAAGGAATAAATGTTTTGCATAATTTTGTTTTCTAACCAAAATTATTTAAATAGTGAAGATTGAATATTTGAATTTGGTTGATGTGAATTAATAGAATAAATGGTATAGAACAAATAAGATCAATAGGCTATATAAACTGAGAAGTATCGGTTTCTTTATTGAGAACTGATAATTTCTAACTACTAACATTACTTTGGTTAATCTGTGACATCCATGAATTACATATAAGTAGAGATGTATATTCTAGGGAAGTAGTAGTACCACGTTTGATGTTGTGGTCGTTATAGTACTAAAAGTTACTAATTGCCTTTACGGTAACTTATGTCATCCTTATATCACATTAGTTTAAGTCTGAGAAGTTATGGGTTTCTCAAAAATCAAAGAAAGCTTTTCGTGATGAATGATTAGGAGTATGAAACTACGGTCCAAAGATATCTACTAATTGTCATCAAATATTTCTTTCTTTAGTTTCATTTGACTCACGATATTATATCTACTTTCATTATGACGAACTAGTCAAGACATGACGGCGTCCTCGTAGTTTACGTCAGCATTATTTTGTATATTGGCAATGTGAATTTTGTAACTTTCCTGTCTACCTCATACTTTATAACACTAGTAAATGTACCTATACACCGTCCATGATATTGAAAAAACTAAGTAGAGTGTAAGCCATTTACAGTTAAATATCTCTGACTAACTGTGATTTGTTGATGATAATATCCATCAACTTGAAGCTTTATTCTATGATCATAGAATTTCTGCCTCGTTTATGTTATTTCTATCGATCTTTCCATACAGAAAACTGAAATACACTTGACACCTGTCCCCTCCTATCCTAATATGTCGGTTTCCAGTAGTGCCCATTCAAATCCAATAAAATTGGGCTTTAAAGGCGGAAAATAACTTACTGAGTGATGGGGATATCTGTGACTCATCTCGGAGTAGTTACTAATAACATAGCTCGAAACGGCGGTCAAACTAGAATGAAATGTGATCACTGAGATTAGAAACTGTATACTGAGACTTTGAATTCAAAAGGGAGCATCAGTTACCTCAAGTTTGTAGATATACCTAGCTTTGAGTGGGGCTTAACAAGAAATTAAAATCCACAGACTGCTGACAATCGTCTATAAACATCTAATTTTTGAAACACTGTACATGTAATGTTGGATCACTTCTACTTAGTTTATTTTATCTGACCAACACCAAAGATAAGACAAACACGACAACTGCTACTAATGGGTAATCAAATAATCCATGATTGTTTCCTAAAAAGTATTCCAAACTATAATATTCAAGACAATTCTTTACTATTACATTTGATTGTTTTTGCACAGGTAGTGCAAATCAAATCTGTAAAATTATTGTTTACTATATTTTGGCCTTTAAATATAAAACACTAACATAGTGACCATATATACTGCTTTGCTTATTTATCTGAAACATGTAAACACAGTTAAAAATACAACTGAATTCATAAAAACAAGTGATTCGAACCGAACAGACGTATGCACATTTCATAACACATAATAATGACATAGTAAACAGTTTTATTCTTCGGTTATAATGGTCTCCTCACTTTTTCGTTCATAGAGTACTCACTTTCCACAATCATAACTGAATGACATGGTTTGTTAATATGTTGGATTGTTCCATCAGTTACCATAATGCGATATTCAAATTGAAGCCATTTAGACGGAACAGTTATTTTGGCATAGTTTTCATCATTAACTGATATCATCTGGTTTGTCTCAGATGACAGCTCTTCAGTAGTGCTCACACTTGACCCTTTAAAGAGCTTAACTCGAGGTGTTATTTGGCTAAAACCATCCTTCTATTTGGCATAATGTTTTATTTTAAATAATGATAATTAATTTATACCTGTTTATATATCTTGTTTCCATAAAAAAAGGTAAACAAAAGTAGATAAATACCATTTATGGTGTCATTTGTCTTTTATCTAGGTAGGCAAAAATTTCAGGAATGTAAAAAAATATAAACTGTCAAAAAGAAGAAAAATATTGGAATGTTTACAAATAAAAAGCTTAGTAACTACTGAAAAAGAATTTTTTTCACTCTGATTGACGTCTTTTGTAAAGCCAATGAAAAAGAGAGCTATCATTAGACGTTAGTTTTACTTGAATTTAGAACTTCTTATCAGGGAGTATCTAAAATATCACAGTAATCTGGTTCAGACACCAAAAGTTTACTATCAGGTATGTAACGATCCACATTGTCAGTTAACATTATGCGGAAACTGTTATCCGTTATCTGCCTCCTGACATGATTATCTCTATTTCCAAGTGTCACTAAATAAATCTTGAAAGTATTCTTTACCGCGCGAATGATTATTTTTTGCGAGGCTCGTTTAGCAAAGAACAGGACATATAGTTGATGCACGTCAGAATGGTGCATCTCCGAACTTGAGGTGAGAGATACTTCTCCTGGGATTCGAATTCATATAATCGATTTCAGCAGTAACAAAGTTCATCACCAAGGCGTTCGAATGTAATTGATCATAAAATGTGGACAGAACTGGTAACTAAATGGTAATTAATACTACTTTTCTGTTTTTTAGTGCTTACTGAATTATACTGAGTAAGATACTGGGTGAGTACTTGTTTGAGTAAGTTAGCCATTTTATAACTGACTGCCTATTCGTAGCTAGCGTAGCGAAATCATGAAGATTTACTACTTGTTGCATATTCTTTCTACCACTTCATTAGAAATTGTATTTCGAAAAGTTTGTTATATTTCCTCTCAAAACTTGTCGCACTGACATATTTCTGATCCATATGATATTAACTCCGATAAAGGAATTGGATGTAACCCATGAAATACTCTAGTAAATCCCCCCCCTTCGCCTTCTTCTTGCAATCAGGTTATATTTATGAGACTGAAAATTTATTTCAGTCGTTTAAATTAATTATGTCGAAACGTTCGACATATATTCATTCTATTTTCTTAAGTTTCTGACTAGTCACTGTGTATAGCGATAGATCTAACTTGTACTTAAGCAACTGTTTCAAGCTGTTCGCTATTTACATTGAAACCAATAAATTAGCACCACTACGGATCAGTAATAAATCAAGCCTATCATTATCTGTAAACTATCTCACTGATAAAGTAATTTATGTGTATAAGCTATTTATATATCATTGAAAGTGTACGCACTTATAATTATCTAGTTCTATAAGAAATTACTAGTTTTTCGTCGTTTACCCACATTCACATCCATGTAGTCCTAAAGTGTACATCTACACGTATAAATATACATGAAGATATATAGTAAATTGGGATGGTTAATTTTGTGGAGATTGGTTATTTCATTTGATTGAATATATCACAGGTTGATGTTGGCAGGGTAGCAATGAAAAGCAGGGAGCATAGGACAGCTGTTTCGTTCTAGTGTAGAACTCCTCAGCAGTGTGCACCCCAGATCCCGCACTATGGGCTTTAGGTTGATGCGAACGCCTAACCATCTGCACCACTCGGTCGGCATCCAATCGTAGAAATGCCACTTCCATCAATTTGTGATATGTGGCGCGACGATCATCCATTGTTATTGTTGATGAC
Organism: Schistosoma mekongi; assembly: GCA_034768735.1. Lineage (NCBI taxonomy): Eukaryota > Metazoa > Platyhelminthes > Trematoda > Strigeidida > Schistosomatidae > Schistosoma > Schistosoma mekongi. Next base: position 71,942 of record JALJAT010000038.1, read on the forward strand.
TGTCACACTGCCAACAGACAAGTGTGAACTCCACCAGTCACGACTTCTCACTAGAGCTTCAGGAACATCCTGGAGTTAGTCACGAATGAGCTCACAATATAGTTGATACATATATATATATATATAAGCTCTGCTTACATAAAGAAAATTAACTGGTGGATTCAAATTGTACTAGTATAAAACACCAGATAAAAGTAATGCATTGATATATTTTATATTAACTTGACATAAATGGATCCCACTTCTAAAGTGTTTCTTGTATTACCTAATGAGTATATTTAACGTAACACAGTTAAATGAACTTCTTCATAGATAGGTGTCTTGGACATAAACTCCGTATATCAGACCACCACCTACATTACTAACTAGTTTTTGTTAGTATATGAATACGTTGTATCAACAAAGGTAAAGATAGCCAGACGATGATCTGTCAAAGGTCTACGAAATCATCAACTGCTGGTCTGTTTTATGTAGGCGAGCGAGGACTACATAACTGGAAACCGCATGTCCACCAAGATTACTAGTTAGAAACAGTGGGTGACATATCTCAGAATCGGTCAGCAGAACGCAGATACACTTACTCTTTGTCATTTTCTAGATGTTGATTTAGGGTACTTTTTTCACATTATCAGAATACCTTACTACTTTTGGGAATTGAATGTAATCGGTTTTACTTGATGAATCTGTAATCCGTTTTATTAAACTCTTGTTTTTTAAATAAAGAGTTTTAATACTATTCAATCTACGGTGTGTGCAACAGTCATTTCGTATCCATGTTTCGTAAATAACAAATTTAGTGTTAAGCCTAATAATAATCAACCTGAAGCTCGTGATGCGGAATGTGACGTGCGCACTGTTGAGGAGTTCCACACTAGAACGAAACAGCTGTCCTGTGCTCCCTGCTTTTCAATGCTACCCTGCCAACATCAATCTGTGATATATTCAATCAAATATAGTAAATTCTTGATAGAAAGATTAAAGGGACAGGACAGTAACAGAGAAACAATAAAACCTAGCGAATATAAGAGGAAAAGAACAAGAATTGACGAAACGAGTAAGAAATACAAAAACCTAGAGACAATAAAATGTCAGTCTGACTTCATTTTGATTTATAGATTGATTCTGAACTTGTATCAAAATGATTAATGGTCATGTCTATAAATCGACATACACTATACACATTAGGCATAGTGATGAACACGAAAAAAATGCATGCACATGATAAGCATGCATAGGTACATAGAATTGCATTTAGTAGACTAAAACACTTCAATCTCCATGCTGACTTTGTGATTTATAGACTATATATATATATATATATATAATAGGACTACAAGTTCATCCTAAGATGTACTTGAGTTGTACTGTGCAGAGTAAGTATAAAATTAAAATCCTTTCAGAAAGAAAAATTAACAGTTACTTTCCCTTTTCAAAAACCAAGCACAACAGCATGAAACTTAAGAACAAAGGAAAACCTGTCAACATTTAAGTGACCACTATTTTTTCACATGTGTCCGAAAATTCTTAAGCACTTTTTATTTCTTTTGATGTATAAAAGTACAACAACTACCACTACTACTAGCCAACGTAACCCAGTTTTCATATGAATGTATATCCACATATAAGGTGTTGCTATTTATCATTATTAGTGAAACTGATAATGATAACTTAATTGATGTATGTTCTGTACTTCTCGTTTGTTGTTTATTAATCTTCGGATTCACCTTAAAATAAATGACCAAAATCGATATCACTTTGCCGTGTTGTTGTTTTAAAGAATGATGGTATGAAGGCAGCATAACTTGTTAGTGGGACTGTTCTTTATTTTTGGTACAATAATATGCCGACAAATAAACGTGTATCTGTGTGCATTCAATTCCTTTTAGGCAGGCACTAACAGGGAAGAAATACTGTCTGTTATGTACATGCATGTATGCATTCACAAACAAAGTGGACTGTTTGTTTGTTAAATAGCTATTTTTACTGATCCATCAATCATGCGAGTCAGCCGAATGAATTACTTTTATGCTTCTCTGCTTCTCTTTGTGTACGTTTGACTAGTTCCGGCTTTACAGACGGCTTGTCATGTCGAAATTTGCGCTGCCAGTGTGTCAGTTAAAATTTTCAATTATATATTATTATTACTTCTATTAATTCTGCTACCAATGTTCCTATCATGACTAGTACATGTAAAATAAATATTAATTTTTATTACTACTGTTAATAATAATGATACCACCGCCACCGCCACCACTGGTATTGCTATCGCTGCTATAGCTACAAAGTTATCTACCACCCTAAATAACTATTACTAACACAACTGTCTTTCGAGACAGTGTCGACACAAGTTATTCATTCCATTTACAACTGGAGATTGTCAGTCCTGCATATTACTTTGATCTGTGTAGTCATAAACTGTATACAATTATCAGGCATTTCCGTTAATTAAAGCAATAAGGGTGGTAAGACATGGTTTCATTATGCTTTTATTATTATTACTATAACTACTAATCGTACAATTCGTCATGGTCAATCGTATGTATATTTTTTGAAGCAAACAACAAAATCAAATTGGTGATGATTATGACGATGTGACGATGATGGATGAGTTCAGTTGAGAAGAAATAATAAGCAACTCAAAATGTCATGACATTAAAACTTATATTAAATCCTGTCATTTTTTTTAATATTTTTCACTTACAAGCTATTAATTACCCGCAAGAAGATTAAAGTAATATGAGATAAATTTCTCTGTTTGCACGCTCATTTTCGTCTGTATGCTTATACATTATAAACATATATGTTGTAGAGAATTCCGTCTGTTCATGTGTAGGATTTGTATAACGAAAACCATATTTTCGGAAAACAGCTGGTTTGATAATAAATTGACCAACATATAGAAAAAATATACTAGTGAAAATTTGTCTTCCTCTAACCATTATTCCTTCCTCCATAGATAATAGTTGGAAAGGATATCTAAAATGATGAGTGTTTAAGTGTAGGAATATGCTCTCCAGATATATGCATACATATGTTTATATTCCGCCAAAATAATTATTGTCATTTGTGAAGATTGAAAGTTTTCGTTACTTTGTATCGAAGAAGTAGTTTCGATAGCAATAAAATGAAAAGCGAAACACTTATTCATTTCTTGATCTATTTGTTAAGTGTAATGTCGGTGTGAGTATGGGTTTGTACGTTTAATGTGTGTAACACAAATTGGGCAGTAAGTACTAAGGAATACATTATTATTAGTTAACTATTTATATTTTCATTCAATATAGATAAATATCAAAAAACGTTCGTTGGACCTACGGATTGATAAATAAATTCCTTATGTTTATCGTTTTTTAATTTTTTCAATTACATTTTGACTCTGATGTTATAAAACGGCTCATGTAATCATTCAGTAAATACAGTAATGTACATTATCGGCAACTATGTAAACTTATGAACAAACATGGACACAAAACTTATTACAAAATCGACAATATTAACACTTAGACCTTGTTCTATCTTTTTAATCATCCAATAACTTGCATGATTACCTTAACAGCGAAAGCAAAAAGCAGTGAATTTCACATACATTAAGCAACTATGCATATGAAATATGTTACTTTTATCAGTCCATTCAGCTGATTAACACCAGAAACTGGCTTTAAACGTAGCGATTAATGCATTTATATGTCAGAGAATTCGGTGAATTTACTAATTATCGAAACACCTCTCATCTTTTATGTCATAATTGTTTAAAAATTTGGAATTCTCCCTTTTTATGTCACACATAATTTTACTGTAGTGGCTATAACATATCACACCCCATATTTTCACTATACTTTTCTCCGATAACCTATCAGTATTAATTGAATATAATCGAAGTAGTAAATGATGTGACGCACTGCATTTCCAGTGTACTACACTAATAATAGTGGGGGACATAAGCTTAATGATATCTAGTGAAGTAATTACGTTGGAAAGTCTGAAAAACGGCACACCTTAAAATATTTGAAAGTGGTTCAAAAAGCCTTCGTTTAAAATAAATGCAAGCATTCATTATTAGGCTTTTATGCTAACACAATGGTATTTTTTTATGATGACTAGTAAATAAATACGGTCTAGTTCTGTAATATATATGCACTAACGGAGAGGCTAAAAGTTAATTCATGAACCGAAGAGTTGATAGATCAGTACAACAATCGATTTAAAGGAGTTCATGAAATGGATTGTTCTTAAGTTTTAGTAGCTTTTGTCCGGTTCATTACAAACAAGCATTGGTGTAGACGTTCTTTAGAGCAGAAAATATCTGTACTCCTGCTAAATTAGATTCAGAAATTACAAACACTAAACAGTGCCTAAGAAACAGTGGCTATCCAAAGTCTATTGAAAAACAGTAAAAGTAGATAAATATATCGAAAATACTATTCAAAAATCCGCTTTAATCCAAACTAACTTTAGAGGTAGTAATGATGCGTTAACAATCAAAATAAGACATAAAGCAGAACAAATGTGAACATATTACTCAGCTAAATTGGTAGTAAATTACAAAACAACACATTCACTGAGACAACCGCAAATCGGCAGGTACTATTCCCATGTTAACACCAGTTGCTTTTATAAATTAACATAGACCACAAAAACAGTTAAAAAGGAAGAACGGAAAGAAGAGCTTAATTATGATTTCATTATCATGTGCCTGAAAGTTCGCACTTAAGTGGAATGAAAACTGTAAAAACAATTTACTGAAAAAAATTCTATCTCGACATTATCATTTACTCTAGATGTACGATTGCATGTATATTCACTTCTACAAGATATTTGCATATTGAAAAATAGAAAGCAACAAAAACAAGAGTTATTTAGAAATTTCCAGTGTCAAGTGAATTACAGGCGTGTAATGTAACTGTCTAAATGATGAAGAACTGATCTAAGGCATAATTAATTTACAAATTGAGAAAATGAGCTATAATTGAACGGAGCAAAGGTGCGATTGTTGATTATGTCAGTATTAAGTACAAGGATTATATCTTGCCACGACACTCTGCCACGACCTGAAATTCAGTGAAACTATTAACATTATGAATACGATATTTTGTGAACCTGCATCCTTGTTTCATATTCGTTATAAATGCCTCCAGTTGACGAAAGATGCAGATGAGGACTATTTGTCTTATGTAAGCAGAATTAATCTACAAGCTAAGCGTTTTAATCTAACTGCATTGTCAATTGATAAGTTTAGGTGTTTATTATTTGTTTCTGGACTCCAGTTACCAATATACGCTGCTGTTAAGAAAAAGATTGTTATCACGCATTAAGCAAGACGATGACATGACATTACAGACGGTAACGTCAGAATGTCAACCATTGGTTAACCTCAAAAGTGATACGACGCTGATTGAAACTAAAGGAGATGCTTCATTAAAATGTAATACCTCTTCTGTAAAATCCAACAAACCAGTGGTGTCTTAAAGAACGACCAAAGTCACGACAAATTATTCAAGCCCTCTTCAAAACCCTGGCTTTGAGGGTATGGGCATTTTGCGAGATTTTACCATTATAAACATCGTAAGTGCAACATATGTTATGAAGTTGGTCACAAAGAGACTATGTGCCGACAGCAGAATCGTTTAAAATCTGGACCGCTCATAAAATTCCCCTGGAATCGTAAGAGTCACATACACGGTATATATTCAACATTCGCACGCAGTTTATCTGATAAAAGATATGTGGATTTATTGGTTAATGATGTTCAGATTCGGCTGCACTTAGATGAAACATCCGATATCACGCTTTTTTCTACGAAGACATGGGAATTAATGGGTTGCTCTACATTACTACCTACTAAACATACGGCTAGTAATGCATCCGGAGATTTTATAAGACTCGCTGGAATGATTAATTGTTCTGATAAATTTGGAGTATATTCCTCCACTGCAACTTGCTACTTAACAAACCGACATGATTTAAATCTTATTGGCATTGACTAGATTGATAAACTAAATCTTCGGAATATACAACTAGATACAATATGCATATTAAAGGAACCACATATTCCTAAAGATCAACCTGTTTTAAATGTCACATCGAACAACAACGTCCTGACTGCAGCTCATCTTCTTGTAAAGCAATCGAATGTGTTTTAAAATATTTTGGGACATTGTTATATCGGTTAAAGCCGGACTATATTTACGTCAAAGAGCAACGCCAGGTTTTCGCCCTAAACAGGAGTACCCTGCACCTCCAACGATAAAGTTGATAAAGAACTTGACCAGTCGGAAAAACTTGGGATTCTACAGCTTGCTACTTCCTTATTATGGACAGATCCGTTGTTATGGTTCATAAAACTAATGGTACTGTTTGCCTGTGTGCTGATTTCTCTACCGGACTAAACAGCACTCTATAAAATCCTTCATATCCATTACTATCACCCTAAGATTTATTCATTAAACTCAATGACGGCCATTATTTTGTACAACTGGATTTATCTGACGCCTATTTACAGGTAGAAGTTGATGATGAATCTAAGCCTTATCTAACAATCAATACTCACCTTGGACTCTACCAGTACAACAGACTACCGTTCGGTGTAAAGCCATTCCTTACTATTTTCCGATAATTAACGGACATTATGTTACCAAATCTTGATGGCGTTGTCGCTTATTTGAATGATATTATTGTTTTGGGTTCCCTAAAAGATGAATTATTATTCCGTTTGGATAAAGTGCTTACACGAATATCACAATCTGGTTTTCAGCTGCAGAAATATAAATGTAAATTTTCCCTTCATTCTGTTAAATATCTTGCATTTATATTTGATAAACATGGGCGCCGCTCAGATCCGGATAATATGCTTGCTATTACTCAAATGCCTGCTCCTATTGATGTAGTGACTTTACGATCATTCTTGGGTATGATTGGGTATTGTAGTGTCTTTGTCCCATCTATACCGAAGTTACGCTATCCTTTGAATCAATTTCTACAAACGAATGGAGAATAGAATTGGTCAGAAGCATGCCAGAATTGTTTCGATGAAATTAAGAAAATCTTATCCTATGATTTATTATTAACCCACTATAATCCAAAATTGGAAATAATTGTCACTGCTGATGCTTTTAACTACGGTATTGGCGCTGTTATAAGTCACCGTTTCCCGGATGGTAAAGTAAAACCTATAGCTCATGCATCTAGATCATTAATTGTTAGTGAACGGTAGTACATTGTATGGGGTCTACGTCAACCAAGGCCACGTTAAATAGACTGCGTCAAATGTCTAGCTGCTTTGGGATTCCAGAAGTACTTGTTTCAGATAATGGTCTACAATTCTCGTATTTAGAATTTCAGAAGTTTTACGTTCTTGACGGCATTAAAGTATCGGAATTAACAAGGTGTTCTTGTATCGAGCTTGTTATCGATTTGTATTTGCCTTTCAGGGGCCCTGTTAAGCAATGTTCTGAGATATTTTTCTGAAAGAGTTCTTTTTGTGCAAGTTCCACAGAAGCAAGTAAATTTGCTGGTATGCACATATGCGGTCCAAGATAGAAGCTTCTCCTTAACACACCTTTGAATCATAGGTCGACAAGAAAATACAGTGTAAAGCCTTGCATAATAAAATGTTTCTTTCAATGATATAGTAACCCAATTTACCTAAGTTTTTGTTGCTGTATCTTATTTAAATTCGATATTCTTGAAGACACACATTTTTGGTTTTGTAGGAGACTCTTTTAAGTTGCGATTTAGGTTTGAAGACACTATCAATGAACCATGTTGTGTAACCACTTTCGATGAATGTTTGCTGAAATTTAAATATTTTTTGATCAATGTTATCATTACTGCAAAGTTGTCTTATCCTTGAAGAGTGTGTGCATAATAAGCCCTCTTCTAAATCAATGGGGCCTAATTATTAAAGATAGTTTGTTGTTTATCTGATGTTGGTTTTCTTTAAATCGATCATTGTAATGAGCCATCTTGCCTTTTCTTACCAATGCCCCAAGGAAATGAAATTCTGAGCTTACATCTGATTCCAGAGTGAAGTTGTTTGATTGATGATAACTTTTGAACTTTTGCAGGATTGTGTCCAAATTTGTATTTAGGTCACAAATGATGAGTGTATCATCCATATGTTTCCTATACGTATGGAAGCTCTAGAATCAATAAAATCGATGGAGTTGACGGTGCTGAACCTGTTGATATGAGTCTTGGCAGACTGTAGAATTTCTGCTAGCCATTTGGTAGTCGTATGGTACGTTGGATTTTCATTTGTAACTTACAGTATTGACAGCTATTCTTTTTATGAAGTTTAGACATGTCAACTAGTCTTCGAATAATAGAGCCCTACAGAATCAAGTGTTCAAAGAGGTCGTGGTCGATGACTGACTCATTTTTCATGTTTTTAGGACTTTTTCAGCTTCTGTTCAGTTTTTTTAGTTGCATCTATTTGTAGGGTTTCGTTAGAAAATTTGCTAACATATGAGAATATGGAGTACAATTTGAAAATATATTCCTGACGATCCATGAGAACAATACCAGTAACTTTATCCGGACGGATTATTCCTATTACTTTATTTCCCAGTATTTAAAATTTATGCAATTTATATTTTCGTGATAGTAGATGTCTGAGTGACGACTTTGTATTTGTATATAGATTAGAACATTTCATGTGAATTATTTTGAACTGTTCAAAATCCTCGTTAGGTGCTGCAGTAAGATCTGTCATCTAGTGAATTAGGCTCTCAGACTCGATTTTGGTATTTAGTTCATTCACATTAGTTGAGATATCAGATGAACAGTGGTTAGTAATACACTAGAATAAGTGGATACATATCTCTCTAATGTTTCAAGGAAAGGACCATGTACATCTTTCGGTTTTAGATTCTTTTCAACATTACGCGACAGGGCTACAAAAAGGTAAACACAAATCGATACAAGGACATCTTATTAACTCAGGTCACTTCGCCCCTACGTAATTGTCTCTCAGAGTCGTTCTTTTTGTCAAATGATTGACCTCAGAGAGGTAGGGCACAAATTAACATACTATGCACCATTGAGGCCTTAGTAATCCGGTAGTTCAAACCCTATTTCTTCGTTCAGAAATAACACGTCCAATTCTTAAATTTACTCTGACACTAATTCCTCTTTATGTATTTTACTACTACTACTTTGCATCTATTTCCATGTATTCTTCTCTTCAATTCCTCATAGCTTAAAATCAGTTTGATAAACCTATTATATCTTTTCATAATTACTAGTATATTACTCGGTACGGTCAAGTAAATTAATTGCACTTTAGACCAATTCTTCATCAGCTTAACAATTACGTTACACATTTGCAAATGATACTGTCAGAAGGAAAATTTTCCTCATTGATTTTCCTTACTTGTTTCTTAATGATATGCTGTGCTTTTTTTGATACCTAAATGAATGAAAAGATTCGTTACTTCCATCCTCAAATACCTTGCCATAGGACAACGTATTGGAATTTTGAGATCTTTGAAAGTGTTTAATAGATAAACAACCTCGAATATTCTTAAATTTACCAAAGCTACTACACTCTTGTAATCATACTTATATGGCCCAAAAGCTAAGCAGTCAACAGTCTTTTCTTACCCTGGTAACAGATCTGATTTTAATTCATCACTGATATTATACTCTAGCAAATCCAGTGCTCCTTGTTATATAATTATCTCATCTTTTAGGTAGCGAAGTTTATGAAATGACCTATACATTAATTTAGCAATTGCAACTATTTCAAGCAATCGAATAAACTCTTGAATGAAATTTTTCTGAAGAAAGTAATCTGATCCTCTCAGTGAAGACCTGACAAATTGTAAAAGATGAGACAAATACCACTGAAGTCAATGTTAGAATATGTAGTCAAATTTAATTGTGTTGTTCTTTTAAACATTTTTATTAACTCGGCTGAATTCGTTTCTACGAATTGCAAGTGACGCATAATAGTATTTCACTTCTATCTAACAACATAGCGTGTCTAAAACTGATATGTGGTTAGGTGGGTTCAGATATCTGAATGGACTACATTTCATGTAGAATTGTTGGTCAACATCAATCAGTGGAAAACAAAGTATTCTAACACAACGATCCGATTATCTCCAAACGCCTCAGGAATTGGAGAAGCCTTTCCCTCCCTCAAAATTACTCATTTATACATCCACTAGACATATTCTGGTGTTTTCAGTTCTAAATAACATAAAAAGTGAGTTAAACAAATTAAATGTTATCCTATATGTCTTGTTAATTTAAAGACCATTAGAGAAATACGATAACAAGAAGAGATTTATTAGTGATACTGATCAAAAGTATTTTTATTTATTTCGAAGATTTGTGTACGTATACATATATATGTGACATTTTTACATACAGAGGAAATATGAAAGGAAAGAATTAAGTAGAAGAGAGTCAAAGAAAAATACGATAAGAAACGACGGTGACGACGACGATAACATGGGAACAAACAATATAACCGATGGTTCTGCTACACACTCCCTCTCTCCCTCTCTCTCTCTATATATATATATGGTTAAAGTAAAACAAGAATGGAAGGCATAATAAATAATTTAGTAAGCCAAAACTTTATCAGCGACTAATAAAGTAGTTGTTGTAGTAACCAAATATGAAATGAGAATTCGTCTTAAATAGCTAAAAAGAGAAAAATATAACAAGAGAAATGGGTATATAACATCTTTAATTTTGAATTATTGACTGATTGAATAATCGATCTATGAAGAAATGAATGGCAGAATGAATGGATATTTGAAACCTTTATTTTTACAAGAGTTTGTTTCAAAAAATTGCCCAATGAAGAAGAAGTAAGGATGTGCAAGAAACGACTAGTCAAGATTCTGTGTCTTATTATCCAAAAATGAACCAGTAACACTTGGGGAAACATTGAAACGGGCGGAAATATTGAATCAAAATAAAAGAAATGGAAAAAAGACAAAAAGACAAGTTATCACATTTAGTTACCATCAGTACGAATTTCACTGTTGTCAGTAGGTTATTAGTGATGTAGTTTTACTAAGCAGAATTGATGTGACTTATGAAATTATTTGATAGTGTTATCTGAAGATTGTCGAGTTTATAATGACAGTAACAAAAGTTGCAACATTCATTGAGTGATTCACACAAACTAGTTGTATTGATAATATTTACAATGAAATAAGCATTTGAAAATATAAATAGATAAATTGTATACATACATGATTAAATGAAGAACAATGTAATATAGTCGTTATCTAAATAAATTTTACCGAAGGTAGTACTGGTTATTCTCTCAAGGATAGAATATTTTCCACTATGACTTGTTGAACTTTCACAAAAAATTTGCTTATTTATATTCCTTTCAAACTAATGATCATGGCGCTCGGATGAAAGTTAAGGCTGAAAAAGTGATTTGTTGACTATATTACCCACTAGGATTTTTTGTAGATAGTTGCATAGAGAGAAAAATGACGTATATAAGTTTCGCGAAAATCACATCCACTTTACTTGTTAGTCCTAACAATTGGATGAAGAAGAACACAAAGGTTATATTTGAGTCTAATAGCGTATTTTCCTATGGGAATTACTATTATTAACAAGAATATCATTTTTGCTGTTGAGGTTGTCTAGATGACTGGTTATCGTCCATACTCATTGTTTGGTTATTCGTCGGCCAATTAAGTGAACTCAACTGTTTGGACATGTTCATTTGATTGAATAAAGCCTCTAAATTAAAATCAAATGGCATATTCAATTGTATTGTCGGATCAGGAGTTAGATTCAAAAAATGACTACTTGTCAATAAATTTGAAGCACGAAATGGTAAAAAAGTATTGTTTGAATCAAATAAATTCTCCAATAAATTTGATTTTTCAGAAGTAATATTAGTTTTATTAGTGTTGTTAATAACACTGTCTATTGTTTGGGATAAAGAGGAATGAGATGTTGGAGCCGATTGAGTTGCGTTTGTTAGTTGAACTAGAGTTTGAGCAAGAAATGCCATAGCTGCTATATGACCTGCATTTACAGCTGCAGCGGGAGAAGCTGTACCTGGAGTTGGAGTGTTCATTACTTCAGGATCTTTATTTGACTGAAAGTTTGGAAATGCTGTATAGTTTGATGTACTTAGCCATGACATATTAGGTGCTGATGATGATACTGGCATGGAAGGCGTAGGGGCTTTACCTGAGTATGGAAAAGAATTGTATGATGACGAAAATGATATAACTGAAGATGAGGACGAGCTAGTTAAATTAGTTACTAGTAAATTAGCATTGTTTGTAGGCAAATACGAAGAGAAATTGGAATAAATGGTTGGATTTTGGTTTGCGTCAACATTTTGAAATCTCTCTTTTAGCAGACTCAAAGCAGATGGTGCAGTAGTTAAATCATCTTTTGAATTGGATCTAACGGAATTTGATGTGAAATCAGTACGATTGTGATTGATGTTACTACTACTATTATTAGCATTAGTAAAATTAATACTCGTAGTATTGTTGTTACTACGTTTACATGTAGTAGAAGACAAATAAGAGCTAATTTCACTTGGTTTTATTGATCCAACAGACTGTGGTATTTTTCGAGCATTATTATTATTATTTGTAACGGTATTCGTATTGTTACTAGTGTTGGACCCATAGGCAGCCGCTAACGCTGCTACAGGACAGGGTTGTTGAAGCAAACATGGACATTTATTCTTACTAATATGTAGTCTTACTTGGCCTTTATTAGCAAATGGTTTGCCGCAAAAGTGACACTTAGCTTTCTTTGTAATTGTTGTCATCAAGTTATTACTGTTAGTATTATTAATACAACTAATAATATTGCTACTAGTATTAATGTTATTATTTGCAGTAGCATTGGAACTTAAACTACGATTAACCACAGAATGAAATGATGATGAGATATTTGTTAGGCGACTAGTTTGTAACTTATTCGGCACATTCATCATAGGTGATATTGTAGATGGCAAGGATGCTGGTGACAATGATGGTAAAGCTGGAGTATATGAATAATCTGACCTATTACAATTCATTGATAAAGGATAATTTAAACGGACTGGATCATTTTGCGCTGATGATGATATATTTTGTTGGGAATTCGATATAGACTGTTCGTGTATGGGAATAGGTAATGATTTTGAATTTGGTGAATGTAGGCCGAAATTGTTCAACTGATGACTTTCTAATCTATCTGGAGTAGTACTAGAGTTTTGAGACTCAGAATAACTGTTGACCAATTTATTGCATTCAGAATTATTTCCATCAAATTTCTCTGTGCTTTCAACTAATGTGCGTAACATGTTAAGCCAATTATTGGCAAAATCCATAGTCTGGCTATCACTTCGATTACCTCCTATTAGTGATAGTGTTGCTGCGGTTGAGGATGTTGTTTTTAAGGTATGGGTAACTATTGACTGTGCTTGCAGTACTTTTGGTTGCAAACCTGTTGAACTCACTCCAAATGAATCCAATGCTTCCTTAAAATTCATCGCGGCATATTTGAAAGCATTTAAAGGATCATTAATGGTTGAACCATTCGACGATGTTGGAATTTGAGGATCTACACACTGCCCTGCTAAATTAGACATTGCAGCAGAGTAAATTGCTTGTATCAACGGATGATCAGGTACAGGAAATGGTGGCAACAATTGTGATTGCGTTGGAGGTTGGGATGAAGATTGTGATAATAATGATGTCACAATATTGCTGTTACAAGAATAGTTATTAGTATTGGTAGTAGTATTAAGAGTTGATGAGTGATTTAGCAAAGGTGGTGAGGAAACATCTGGAATTATATCATCTGTTTTATCAGCATCGTTAAACTGAAAATTATTTTTACCTGATTCACCAGTATTATTTTTATTAATATTATTATTCAGAGAGGCTAATTCAGATTTTACAATGTTTTGAGTATCACGAAGCTGTGATGATGACGTTCTTTCAACATAAGCATGTAATGCTGATAATGCAGGGATTATATTGTAGTTTTCTCCAAGTGTTGATGATAGTGGACTAGCTTGAAGTTTACTGGAAGAAACTGTCGAATGAACTGAACACGGTGAACCGAGACATGTATTCATATCAGATTTATTTGGTGAATATTGAGAATACACAATTGTTGGATTAGCCAGACCTAGAGATCGTGAAAATTTATTGCTACTGTTATTACATGATATCGTATTACTATTAATGGTTGGATTTAAGATAGTAAAACCTGTTGAACTAATAGAATTCAAAACGTTTGTAGATTTAATTGGTTTATGTGTCGTATCCACTAATTTTTGTAATGAAGATAATGGACTTTCAGAGAAATTAATGCTCATCTTACTAGTACTGGATACTTTTGCTGTTGTATTCGGTGAATTTGAAATGACAGGGATCACTTGTTTAACATCTGTTACATCACTATCAAACTTGTTATTACTGTTTAACTCGTTTCCCGACATTGTTATGGGACTGGAAGCTGGTGAATAAGATGCAGATGTGGTAATTGAGATATTTGAAGATTTGATCGATATTCCAGCCTCTGAGTAGGTGCGCTTCCGATGCAATTTCGGTGATAATTTTATTGGTGAAGAATTTCTTTCTACAACATTGATAACGGATTCAGGTGGATTGGACTGTATAAAATTACAATCTAAAAGTTCAGTTTTAATTGATAAACCAGCAGTATTCACAGATGTTGTCGGGTGATTTTTTTCAACGAATGATTCCATTTGTTTTAAAACATTATTTTCATTTGCAGTTAGTTCCATATCTTGTTTATTTTCAACTCCATGTAATATATCAACATTCGTTAAAACTTTTTCAGACTGTTGCCTATCTTCTTCATTTTTGCACAGTGTAGAAGATGGTGACAATGAGATGGCTAACGAAGATGGTGTTGGTGATGACAATGAATTGAAATTCTTTCGAAAATCTGTTTGATGTTTATCAAGAATTTCTTCATTGTTTTCATTTTTCGCCAGTTTATGACATTCTTCAGAAGCAGACAGTTGATCTGATTTGATAAGGTTCTGCTCATCATTTGAATGTTCAGACCGTTTAAAGATTTCTTCTGTCTTGCGAACGTCGTATTTATCAGGTGTAGGCATGTGTGGTCTAACTTGATGTTTCACTATAGAATTCATTTCTTGATTGGATGGTAAGCGCAGGTTAGAATAATTAGTTTGAGTGTTATTTGACCAATTCGTATTCATATTTTTACGTGATCTTTTACCACCAGAAGTACTTGTAGAAGATAGTCCGGACTTTCCGGGTGTATGAGATAGATTACTATTTTCAGAATAATGACCAGAAGCCTCAGTACTACTATTACCACTACTACTACCTCGGCGATTGTCATCGGGATTAACAAATACATAACGTCCAGAATCATTATATACTATTTCAGAATAGTGGTTTGTTTTCATCATATGCATTGTAAGTTCAGGAAGACTGTGAAATGACTGATGACAACGCATGCAACGAAGTATTTCACGTGTTTGTTCTGTCTCGCTATTAATCCACATGTCTTGACCTCTTACTAACTTTGGTATATCTTTTTCAACCTGATCACATTTCGGTTTATGCCCAGTATTTTTCATGTGCAATGTAAATTTATAGAGACTTTCAAAATCTTTACCACAGCTACAAATAAATGCCGTTTCACGGTGACGCGGTGCTTGTTGAGGTGAATTATTATTATTATTAAGACTAATTTGTCCATAAGTAGTGTTACTCATATTATCAGTTTGAAGATGAGATCTCGTTGGATTTAACAAATGACTACTAGTATTATTTCCTATATTAGACATCATTCTATACGGTGTGTTTCCCCGAACATTTGAACATAAGTTACTGCTACTACTGGTTGTACCACTGATATTATTATTTGTATTATTACCAGTATTCATTGTAATTCCTGTTGAAGCTGTTTGATTTCTGATGGCTAGGAATCTTTGGGGATTTCTCATTTCTAAATTTGCAACAGGAAGTAGGGTATTATTTAATCCACTTATCAAACGACGTCCTCCATAACGTGTATTTGTTGACTGTGGACTAAGTGAATTTCTTTGACGTCTACCAACTGTATTATTAATGTATTCATTAATTACACCTATTTGAAAACCTTGTTTCTTTTGATGTTGATAGTAGGCACTATACTTCTGATTACCACGCATTGATATTCCACTAAATGATTTTGTATTCGTGTTGGAATGATGTTGTTGAGTAGGAGGTAGAAGATGACGAAAATTATTCTCTAGTCCACTAGTATTGAATGATGATGATGATGACACACATGATACTAACGGTGATGATGATAATGATGACGATCCTGATTGTTCAGTAATAGGGTCAGTGTTTGAAGTGACATGAGGCTGAATATATACAGAATTTGGAGGATTATTAAGTGGTGTCAAAACCAATGGATTATAATTAATATCTGTGTTATTTGTATTCCATAAGTCAAAACTACGTCTTGTACCATTTATACCAGATGTGGCCATAGCCATTAGTTGTTGTCCAAGTTGGTAGAGTAAATCGCGTGAATCTGATAGTTTTGGTCCATTCAAATTAGTTGGATCAGATAACGCAGATGATGTAGGTGCCAGTGATGAATGTAGGCCAAAAGAACTATGAACTGGAGATTTTAAAAATCTCAGTGATTGAACTTGTGATGTTGGTGAGTGATGTGAAAATTCGGATACATTCCCTAAAAACGATTGACCACAAACACCGGAAGATTGATAAGATGACTTCGGTGAAGTTACTAAACACTTAGAGTATGTTGAAGATTGTGGTACAATTTTTTCTGGAAGTGGAGCAGGCTTTTGGCCACTAGCTAATAGACCTAACAAAGAGGCAGTCATTGCCAATGATGGATTCGCTGAACTAAGATCAGGTCCATTGAACAAATTAAAACCAGTCTGATTATCAATAAAATTATTTGGGTATGCCGAATTTGATAAATTGGTTGGCTGCTGATTTCGAACATCAGGTTTGAGTTTATTTGAATTCATTTGGCTAATAAAAAAGGTAGACGATAGTACATTAGCAGATGTTGTGGAGGATGGTGAAAGAAATTTTAAGTCGTCAATGGTGGGATTTTTCGCAAGATTTGCTACTTGTGGCGAATTAAATAAGAATCCACTTAAGTTAGTTAATATTGCTTGAAAACGCGCTGTAAAATCTCCAGTTTTTGTATGTAAATTTAGGTTTAACGGTTCATTATATGGTTTATTATTATTGTTGTACTCTGATATTCTTGTCAAATCTATTTCATTATTTATATTCGACGAATTCGTATTTGTTTTTAGTATTGTTTGCGATTCGGCATATTGTTTCAATGCTTCAATCCAGTCGACATTAACTAGTTTCTCCATGGTGGGAATGATTGTATTTAAATCATGTGGAGCTGAGTTCACTTCACATTTAACACTTGATATGTCACTAATCGATGTATCATGGTTTGTGTTCACTGTGCTATTAGCGGTAGTAGTAGTAGTAGTTGTTGTTGTTGTTGTTGTAAGAGCAGTAGTATTTATCTGAAATGAATTGATAGTTATCGGAGAGTTTTCAATCTTACCACCAGATACATCGAGGTAATCTGGAGTCAGAGATTTGTTTGGGGAATTCGGTATATTAGATAAATCTAATGGAGGTGGTTGTGGTGTACTAACGATTGGATATCCTAGCTGTGATAAATCGGGGGAAAATTTTTGTGCTTTACTGAAACTGTGTATATCACTATTATTATTGTTATTACTTTTGGTATTTGTTCGATATCCTGATACCATATGATCAGAATTTTCAAGGGCATGTGGTGTAGGTGAATTAATTTCAGGAAGACAAAAATCTATTGATTTACAAGTTTTAATTTGATTTGGAGAAGATGATGACGACCTATCCATGACTATAGGTGAAAAAATTCCCACACATGGCATAATCATATGAAAAATAGAATATTAGCTGAATGTTTGTATGTTAGAAGATGGATAGGTTGATTTATATTTTGTGTGAATATCAGAATATAATGGTTTATCCGCAAGAGAGTAGTCAATTTCGATTAAATAATTACAGTCTTCTATTTCTTAAAGCACCGACCTGACAAGAAGAAGAAAATGAGCGACGAGATGATTTAGTAAACTGTATATGAAAAATATGATTAATACACGAAAAATACCTCTATTTTAACTTTTTACTTTATTCATACAAGAAATACAATAATCTGGGATTGAATATAAATATTAATATGTACGCAATCCACACATTTTCCATATACAGATGACATTACTTACAACGTTAATGAATACAACGTACTCAAAGTCAATAATAAATGTTCATGTCGTTAATGATGTGTTCACAGTCTCAGGTTTTAAACAGTGAAACTAGATTCAAACGTTTGGAACTTGCTAGTTCAGTAAAGTGATGAATAATAATGTAACAAATAAAAACAGGAGTTCATTATTTGATGACTATCAAAATAGTAAAAAAAAATTGATATAGACTCGTACTTACATTGAATGTTGTCTTATTGAATTGAAAACTAAAAATAAAACAAACAACCAGATCATTTTACTTTAGCAAACCTATTCAAGTGATATTAATCTATAGTCTAATCCATGCTCAATTTCAGAATAGGTATTATCTAGGGTTTTGCTTAATTAATTTGTTTAAATTGTAATAAGAAATAGTTATTTGTACATCAGAAAAAGAAGTTACTTGATGATCAGCCATTCACTGGCAATATTGAAATTAGGAGGCCATCTGGAATACTCTAATTGTTTACTATATCTGCTAAATACAGTATTTTCTTTCATTTAGCAAATGAATAGTAACTATTAGAAAACACTTTCCATCAACGAATTCATAGTATAATTTAACTTATCAAAAAGCACTCACTTAGGATGTACATAAAAGTCAGTTGTTGACTATTTCAGGATGTGTAAAATGAAATCTTTCTTGAAAATTGTAATCTAAAATGAGTGAATATGTTAAATACAACTATAACAGTGTTATAGGTAACCTCAACTATAACCATTAATAAACACAAGTTCATTTATTCAGTATGTTCACTCTTTATCTTCTTTGAAAAATTTATTTGATTATTTTATAATATTCTAAATCATTATAATCATCATTTAATTATTGTCTTACTTTTTCATTTTAATTTTAATATTCATGTGACAAACAATATGACAAATTGTCATTGCCATCTATTTTTTTAAATTCAAAACTTCTACTGTTTTCTCATGAAGGTCATAGGATATTTAGTTAAATGTAGTTGATTCAAATCATCAAAAAGGTATTACAATGAATACAATTCATTTTCTTTTCTTCATGTTTCTTTTCTTTTTTTTTTAGATACCGACAAATAAATTAGTTAAATGATATTTTGATAATATTGAATCATTTGATGAATTCATATGGTTACTTACTGTTAACAAAGCCTTTTCATCTATTTATCTAAAGCAAAACTTATTAATTTCATGTTGTTATTTTCTGGTAATTATTTATTCTTTCTTTCTAGTTTCTTTAAATTTCACTTTGTTGTTATTAATTGAAAGATGAAAGGTTTAATTAATTATTAATTTTCTATCTATCAAATAAATATTCAGCTGAAATAATAAAATGTAAGTATTGATTGACCTAGTGAGTTTTGTGCTCAATGAATTGAGTAGGTTATATAGAAATGTAGTATATGTGAACAATAGAATGACATAGAATATCAGGAGAGTATGAATGAGTGATAAATTATTCAATTTTTCTAACTGTTTTACTGTCATGATTAATCTACACTTTATAATTCTGATATTAAGTTTTGGGATGATTTGCGAAGTAACTTGGAAAAGTCAGTAGATGGACCACTTTATTAAGAGCCTTACTTATGATTAATTTACTCACACCTTAAATTGTTATTCGTGTATTTGGAAAGTCAGTTCAGTTGTTACCGTTTAATGGGATCTATGTTGTATATCTGGTATATCTACACAAATGAGTAATAAAAAAATGCTATTCAGAATTCAAAATTTTCCAATACATATATCAGTATCCAATTAAATGATTAACGCATTGTTTTAAACGTGATATATTATGTTGTAACTAAGTAGCTGATCAAAGACTCATTTATTGTAGGAAAACTTTTAAACAGAAACTTCATTTTGTAATAGGTTCAATAACTAGGATTCTTTCTGCAAGTCGTTCAATCATACTCAATGTAGAACACATTGACACAATGAAGCAATAAATAGGTATGTGAGTAAACACACCAGAAACATCACGGTTGATTGTGAACTATTCTACTAATGTCACGTTCCTTATTTTTTATTAATGAATGATTATTATTAGGCTTAACACTAAATTTGTTATTTACGAAACATGGATACGAAATGACTGTTGCATACACCGTAGATTGAATAGTATTAAAACTCTTTATTTAAAAAACAAGAGTTTAATAAAACGGATTACAGATTCATCAAGTAAAACCGATTACATTCAATTCCCAAAAGTAGTAAGGTATTCTGATAATGTGAAAAAAGTACCCTAAATCAACATCTAGAAAATGACAAAGAGTAAGTGTATCTGCGTTCTGCTGGACCGATTCTGAGATATGTCCACCCACTGTTTCTAACTAGTAATCTTGGTGGACATGCGGTTTCCAGTTATGTAGTCCTCGCTCGCCTACATAAAACAGACCAGCAGTTGATGATTTCGTAGACCTTTGACAGATCATCGTCTGGCTATCTTTACCTTTGTTGATACAACGTATTCATATACTAACAAAAACTAGTTAGTAATGTAGGTGGTGGTCTGATATACGGAGTTTATGTCCAAGACACCTATCTATGAAGAAGTTCATTTAACTGTGTTACGTTAAATATACTCATTAGGTAATACAAGAAACACTTTAGAAGTGGGATCCATTTATGTCAAGTTAACATAAAATGTATCAATGCATTACTTTTATCTGGTGTTTTATACTAGTACAATTTGAATCCACCAGTTAATTTTCATTATGTAAGCAGAGCTTATATATATATGTAAATATATATTGTTAAAAGCAATGAAAGTGCCGATTCTATTGATTTTATTTTAACCGTAATTCAAGTAACAGTTCACACATTTCATTAATTCATAAAGTTTCATATATCTAACAGCTCAGTGGTAACATACGCTGTTGCAACAATGGGCTGTAAGAAAGGGCCATATTTTTTGAAATGGTTAATTTTTTGGCCGATGTGACTTAACACATATTGAATTTGACAATTACTTTGTTACTAACAAAAGCTGTTTGGACGTATTTCCTCTTCTATACGATATGGCTGGAGTATTTTCATACTTCATACTTATCATAATTGATGGACCATTTTGTGAAGACTTCTGATGACTTGATTGTATTTTTCATCATTCAATTAATTTCAATACAATGGGTCAGGTTCTTTATGAAATACAAATTTCTTTTTTTAGCACGATGTGCTAGTATATTCATATCACTGCGAAGTTGCGAATAAGAACCGATTAGCTCTCGGACTTAAATCTCAAAAAACCTGCGTAAATACTGTTTGAAACATATTTACCTTGATCTCTAAACCCAAGTTTCACTTTAATTAATAGCTATTAAGAACCCCTAGGGTTAGTAGACGCACGAATCGGACGCTTAAAAAGTTGCTACGCGCCTTTGTCATCAGGTACCTGCTGCGAATTGGGATGATCTGCTGCCACATGTTTGCTGGCGCTATAGGTACTCTGTACATACCATCGGTTCTCACGGCACAACTGCTTTTTGGGCCGAAAAAGCTACCCATCGAGATAAAACTGCCCCCTCGGCGAAACTGAAGGAGAAAGAATATGTTCCTTTACAGTTCGAAGTCTTCATAAGCGGCTAGTCCACTGGTATCGGCTAGCCAACCAAGAATCACCTAAACGCTAGCAAATCATCAGAGAGAATGTATGACAGGAGGAAGCCACGGACCGAGTATAGAGTCGGTGATGTGTATGGCTAAACGAC
>JALJAT010000039.1:0-53356 GCA_034768735.1 Schistosoma mekongi
AGCCTTTTTGATACAACCCAGTCAGAAGACTGAGAAGCAGAAGAAAACAAAAGTAGTTAGATAATACACCATTATTTAAATATGCATATTGATATGACACAAACAAGCTACCAAAGTTAATAGACAAACTTTGTACTCATTGGGCTAAAAGCGATGGCAAAGATTATCTCGAATAAGGGATCGCTTTCTATCAAATATAAATATCACCTATATTCGTAGAATATTTAGAATAACGAATGCTTGATGGGAATCGATTACCTATACATTTAAAAAGTAGTCGTGCTACTTAGATACTCAGACTGCAGTAGTAAGAGTGAGTTTGATCCTTAGACACAATGATTTGAATTTAAGTGCCTAAATAGTGCAACTGCAGTTACCCAACTAAGATACCAAGGAGAAGAATAATATAAACGTGATCATTATTATCGTTACAATAAAAAAAACATGGCACCAGTCCATGAAGTCATTGATAATTGGGCTGAGCCATGTTAATAGATGCAGACTACCTGGTTGGAGTCCGCGTGACGCTCGTAATAAATGGTTAGAGACTTTGGGTGATATGGCCCAAAATCGTTGGCAATGGCGCAGGTGCATCCACTCCTTATCTTCCTCCAAATTCTAAGCTTCTGAACTTATCATAATTTTCTCTTTACTGAATCATATTTTCTTAAATCTTATCTCCGATCTCTATTTCCTTCCATTAATACTAACCCTGTTACTACCTTCCCTACTCTGGGATTTGATTCAAAAATTTAATTTCTATCTGCTAATTGAGGCATGGCAACTTGAACTGACGTACGAATGTACCAAGTTCTACGTTGTAACTCTCTGTTATAATAAAATGTGTTACAATTGCAAAACCAAGAATTAGTGAAGATGAAAACCGAACTTCATGAGAATATTTATGGCGTTGTCGGATGTTTCAGATGACCAACATACAATATATGATTCCTTAATACAAATTCAAGCACATCTTTATTTAAACAGTGCATTACTATGACGATTGAGGAAACAAACAGCGATATCAAAAAGGCCGATGTTTTATTTAGAACATATACTTGATAATTTATTTACAACTATGCAGAAAACAATCGTTTTTAACGACTTTTTGTCATAAACTTTTGAATACAAGCTGAACTTTATATCATTTCAGTTGTTGACACGATCAATATTGGAATGGAAGCGAGAGGATAAAAACTACGTCCGGCGCGTAAATCGAGTCAGTGAACATGGGGGACCCACCTAAGAGAGTTGGAAAACCTTGATGTACATGGGCTCTAGGATCTTATAGGAACGAAATGAGTATGAACTAACTTTGGTCACCGGCTACCATGGGGCTGCATTTGCCGGTGATCTTTCACCGACTTGTGCATTGGTCATAAGCATAAAAGCTCAGGGAGTAGCCTTTTAAGCCAACGACCTATGTTGGTCTGGACTTTTGGGCAGTATCTCAGCCCACGCACAATTACAATGATTAGAAATTATGAAAACGATCTGCCTCTTAGGTTGACTCACATTCAAATGAATTCCAGTCATTTTAATGTAAACTTTTTTTCTCTATTTTACATCCATTTCCATTCTGTACGTTTTGGTCTAAACGAATTAATACTAGTTAAACGGCTGTGGCTACCGTTGTAACCAAATATCAATTTGAGTTAGGCTATAAGCTAAATGCTGGTTCACCAAAAAGTATAAATGAGCACTGGCTGCATTTTGCATGATAACTTGAAAATGGTGGGCCATGTCTCTTACGATTTTTTAAAAAGTCGAGTTCATAAGTATTGGGTCCATGTGGGTTCTTTGCAACTTGTTGAGGCGCATCAATTTACTCCGATTATTCAAGAGTGTACATTCTTACGCCAAAAAACCGTGAAAAGTGTCATACCTCAAGTAGGTATAGCCAATCCTATCGATTCTGACTTATCCACAGCTCGATATCTTACAGATAATCCCTAACCTTGCCATATTCTATTACTTAAGCACGATAATCCGACAGATTAATCAAGAAGCCGAATAATCACTCCCACGTATGCATTATTATAATCTAAACCAATCAGTCAGTCAGTGAGTTACAATGCAGAACCTCGTACATACGTACAAGTTGCCATGCCCCAATTAGTAGATAGAGATTAAATTATCGGATCGAATCTTAGGATAGGGGAGGTAGTAACAGAGTTAGTAATAATAAAAAGAAAATAGCGACCAGAGATAAGATTTAGGAGAATATGATTCAGTAGAAAGAAAATTATGATAAGCTCAGAAACTTAGAATTTGGAGGAAGACAAAGAGTAGATGCACCTGCGCCATTGCGAACGGTTTTGAGCCATATCATACAAAGTTTCTAACCATCTGTGACGATCGTCACGAGAACCCCAACCAGGCAGCCTGCACCTATTAACATGATTCAGCCCAGTTGTTAATGTCTTCATGGACTGGTGCAATGCCTAGTAAATGCGTCCTTTGGTCATCAGACGGATATCTCGCCAAAGCCACAAGTGACGCGAATTAGCAAATGCTAATCGAGCCTTCTGCATACGAGCCAAGATCTCATCAGACACCAGACCATCAGGACTGATGAGAATCTTGAGCTAAGTGGTGTGGTTAATATATTCAACTACTTCTCTCCCTATCACTGGCTTCGGTGCCGAATCAGGCTAATCCTAATGCAACATTTCGCATTTGGGAGGAGATAATAGCATCCCAAACATCCTTACATTCATGTTTAAGGTAGTCAAAAGATTCTGCATCTTTATCCAGTAGAACTATATCATCTACATATTCTAAGTCCACGAATTTATCTCCTGGAAAGAGGTCAACCCCGTATAAGTCAAACGATAACAATGTTAACTCTAAAAGTGTGTCAATGATAAAATTAAATAAAGATGGGGAAAGCGGACAACCTTGACGAACACCACTTGAGGTAATCAGTTCAGACGATAATCCGCCTTAAGCTCTTACTTGACGTATGATGTTTAAGTAGTGAGCTCGTTTAAGGTCATGTACTCATCTGGTACGCCTTTCAATGACAGACGTTGCCACATAACCTTACGACAGATAGAGTCAAACGACGCCTTAAGGACAAGGAATACAGCTGTTATTGTCTAAAAGTGCGTCTATGTTCCGTAACCCGCCGAAGTGTGAATACATGGTCTACACAACCACGTCCACATCTGAAACCACCTTGATTTTCTTGAGTTTACTCTTCAGGAATTATTATTGGAAATAATATTTTGGACACTTTGCTTGTTAAGCTGATTCCTCGGTAATTTTTACAAGAGGACTTCTGTTCTTTCTTATAGATTGGGACGATTAGTGTTCCAGCCCAGTCAGATGAGATTATATCCAGTTCCCGGATTCTCGCCAAGAACCTGACTAATCTTGTTGCTAAAACTGGACCACCATCCTTAAATATCTCAGGAGTTAGTCCATCAGGTCTTGCTGCTCTCACTCGCTTTAGATTCCCTATAGCCTTCTCAACTTCACTAAGACTTGGGAGACTGGTATCATTGTGCCATTCAGATTGCTTGAGGATGGTGGGCAACCGAGATGAGGCTCAGGGCCAATTTAACTGTTTCCTAAAGTGTTTGCCCATCGGTCTAACCTTATGGATTGACAGTAAACAATGCTTCTATCTTTTCTAAAAAGTTTTACTTACAGCCTGATTCTCTATACCCGTTTCCACTATAAGTCTGGACAGTTGCCTACTGTTACCTATTGCCGCTACCTTTTCCATCTCTTTACCCTTCGCCACCCACCGCTGCTCACGATCATTGAGTTAGTTTTTAACCAGCTTGTGTTTAAGCTGCCTTCGCTCCTCGTCATATTCAGAACCAGACAGGATGTGTTGTCGAACATCTATCAGTTTAGTAGATGCAGCTGAAACCCACTGATTTCTCCTAACCTTTTTGGTTTAGTTTATTAGTAGATATCCCTGCTGTTTCAACAGCCTTTTGTATCTCATTTCAAGCTGACTCGGGATGGGTGTCGCTTACACAGTTGATTAATTGGTTTTCAAGTTGTTCCTGAAATGTTTTATTGACTTCTTCATCATTAAATTGAACTCTGAGGGGGGATCCTTGCCGTGGATCTCTAACGTCCAGTGAGACGCAGACTAATACGCGCTCGCACTGAAGCATGGTCTGAGTCTAAACATGTACTCCAGAATGAGCGGCAGTCTCCTGTCGAACCTCTCCAACGGTGGCTGTGGTCTATTTAAGTCCAGCGTTGAGTTGGTTGTGGAGGTCACGATGCCAACTGAAGTCTTTCCTTATGTTTAATGTTGATGCCTGCGAGAAATAGACGGTAATCTTAGCATGTTTACAGAAAATGGTTGCCACTAATTTTTGCTGAGCCTTAACAGCATAGGATACATCTAGGTGCCTTTCGGTTTCGTTTAAACTACCTACTTGAGCATAAACTTCACTAGCCACGATCACTACACCAGTGCTCTTAGTTTTTCGAGGGAGGTCAGAAAGCTATCTGTAAAATTCACCTTTAACTTCATCCGAGTTGCAATCAGTGGGAGCGTAGGCAGCGACAACAAAGAGGCAACGGCGTGTGTCCCTATCTCTCCGAGATCTTACCGTCCCGTTTTAAAGGACAGTGCATGAGCGACAGTCTACGAAAATCCAGTCAGGGAGAGCCTGTTCAGCTTTTGAACTGAATGCTATACCTACACTAGCAAGGCGTCGAGTGGTAGCAGTGGGGTCTCCGGAAACACAAAAGGTGGACCGGGCCGGTTCTTTATTTTGAAAGGCTGAGGTTAAGCGAATGGTTCTACTTGGATCCTGTATACGCGTTTCAGAGACGCAGCAGACATTGATGGAGCAAGAATCTAGGATTATAGCTAAGAAGGCTTGTTGTCTTATTTGGCATAAAGTTTGAACGTTAAAAGCTCTGATATATGGTTTAGTGCGAGGTTTTAGGAGACCAAGAATAACGTTTCGTGAACTCAAACCATTAGCATTAGAGGCGTGAGGTGATAAAGTTATGCTAAACGGGTTAGTCGTAGGGAATAGAGAGTTACTAAGAGTTGAGGGTTGGATTTGACTTCGAACAAGCTGATCTCGTGTGTTGTTAGAGGTATGAGGGCCATTGTCACTTCCTGGCTCCCCACACCACGAAAGGATAATACATCTTGAGGTACCTGAAGAGGAAACTGGATTAGTATTGGTCATAGTGACTCGGGAGCGCGATCGCAGGGCACAAGCGACAACTGCTTGAGACCGATCATGCATGACCTTGTTATGGAAAGTTTTAGAAGTGTTAGCCTTGTTATTTAGAAGGCCTTACTGCCAGAGACGGAAATCCATGGAGTAAGGTGAGGTGTGACATTTTTAGAGTCAACCTTTTCTAACCCCTTCCTTCTTTTGCGAGAAGGCAGCATCGCCGCAGATACTGGTTATCCGAAGGAAACACCTTACTGTTGTCACACCCCGCTGCAGTCAGCAGTACGACTTCGCCCTCAGATCTTAGGTCGCTGCCTTTAATCTTATCGCTCTCCAACAGACCTGTTTGGCATGGTAGGACCTAGAGAAACAAGCGTTCCAGGCAATATAGCTCGGTCGGGTCATCACGATAGGCGAGCCCGACCACCACGTCAAGGTAGCAGCTACGGTCGGGAAGCTGTTGTGTACTAGGTCATGGATATATAAATCTGGGTTCTAATTTTGAACAATAGAAAATAGTTAAAATAACCAAGAAGTTACTTGAAGACAGATCCTGTCATAAATTAATATCAACTGAAGTATCTTTGAAAGTTAATTATTGAGTCCCTGTATAAAGTAGGAATAGTGGGGCATGGCACCTGCGACTAACTGGTTGAAAGATGAAGGCCTTAACTGCTGAGTCATCAGCTTCACAACTAATGATCTGAGGAAATATAGATCAAACTCAATTTTATGGACTCTTCTTGTCTTTGTACGATTTACTGTTGAATGTTTCCGGGCTCCTTACCTTCGTATTTTATAGCTTAATTTTAGGTATGTTTATAGTACTAATTAATTTCAATAAATCTTTCACCAATGTCTATATTGGAAACTATTAACTCACAAATTCACAAACACTTGAACCAACCTACCGAAACAAGACAGACACCTGCGACCAATGAACTAATAACCTGCTAACAGTTCTTCTCTTCCTAAATCAGATTCAAAGGATAGAAACTTGGTACTCAGAGGATTTACATTAAAATTACAACAACTCTGTATACAAAGTAACAAAAAAGATCGTGGTAGACAGCAATTTAGTTAACTAAACAAACAGCTAGGTCAGAACGAAGATTGCGAACAGATATATCAGTTATTAACAATTTTAAATTAATTGAAGTAGAAAAACAAAAATAATTTGTGATTCTATGTTCAATAGTCAACAATTAATAAACCGACAGTGAAATTTAAACAAAATTTATTGAATCACTCTGATAAGAGATGTACATACCTCAACTTGCAATACAATTGGTGTGTTGGACAAACGTTCCATACCACGCTGAACTAGTTTTGTATCAACAGCTTTTTGAAAATATGACGATTTAGTAATACGATCAACAATACGTATAATTCGTCGACGAGATTGTAAGGCAGGCTGTAAATTTACCGGACTGAAACAAACATAAGCGGTTTGTGCAGAGTATGATAAACAAGTAAACTGCTTAAATTAAAGTCATACTACTTGAAACAAGATTGAGATAATGAAATAAAGAAATATTTAGAAAAAATTAATTATATTCAATTCATTGTATTATAACAATTTTAACTTAATGCGTAAGTAATTTGTTGTAAATAAATATTGATAGGGAGAAATTTATAAAATACACTGATTCAAAATGGTTGTTTTTACTGTCTAGTCATCAAACAGATTGAAATGAACATCTGGTTTACCAGTGGAAATTTATAGAGACAATCAGTCACAAACTAATCTGACAGAACGAACTAATTTACACTTGAAGAGAAACTAAAAAGATCACTTAAAGTAAATGATGATAATAATGTCTATAATTATAATGAAATTTCCACAATTAAACCACACAATTCAGAGAAAACAACACTACCAAGAGCGATAAAGTACAGCTGTTGTGTGGGAATAAGGGAGTTACTGAGAGTTGAGGATGGGATTTGACTTCGAACAAGCTGATCTCGTGTGCTATTAGAGGTATGAGGGCCGTTGTCACTTCCTGGCTCCCCACACCACGAAAGGATAATACATCTTGAGGTACCTGAAGAGGAAACTGGATTAGTATTGGTCATAGTGACTCGGGAGCGCGATCGCAGGGCACAAGCGACAACTGCTTGAGACCGATCATGCATGACCTTGTTATGGAAAGTTTTAGAAGTGTTAGCCTTGTTCTTTAGAAGGCCTTACTGCCAGAGACGGAAATCCATGGAGTAAGGTGAGGTGTGACATTTTTAGAGTCAACCTTTTCTAACCCCTTCCTTCTTTTGCGAGAAGGCAGCATCGCCGCAGATACTGGTTATCCGAAGGAAACACCTTACTGTTGTCACACCCCGCTGCAGTCAGCAGTACGACTTCGCCCTCAGATCTTAGGTCGCTGCCTTTAATCTTATCGCTCTCCAACAGACCTGTTTGGCATGGTAGGACCTAGAGAAACAAGCGTTCCAGGCAATATAGCTCGGTCGGGTCATCACGATAGGCGAGCCCGACCACCACGTCAAGGTAGCAGCTACGGTCGGGATCTTAACTAATAATGTACTATATATATATGTAGGAAACTGAATGTTCTATAGAATGGACTACGTAATCAGTGTAATATTTATCGGGGAATAAGCCTACTCATGACTTCTTTTAAATTAAACGTATCCATCATACTTTGTTGATGTGTTGGCCACATTTAGCTCTCCATGAAGTGTCGAAACACAGTCACATGTATTGCAGGCTAACAATCGCTGGGTTTCTTAATATTGATTTTTTGGGTAGGACTATGCTCTGACACTGTCTGGTAGAGAAGGATGTCTGAAAAGTTTATACATATGTTAAAGGCTCGGTACACAAACACAGGCAGAGTGATAGTGCAAACCATCTTTTTAGACTGTTCCAATCCAGTGGTAAGGTGAGACAGAGTTGCCGAATCACCCCATTCCTCAACTTTCCAATCAACGACATTCTAAAAACAATACTGAGGAGGATGCACGTTGTTGGAGTAGAATTTGTTACTTTAGAAACCTTTCGACCTGGAGTATGGAGATGATACTGTCTTACTTCCTATAACACAAGGTATGCAAATCAAACTTAATCAGCGGACAATTAGTATTCGTAGGGATGGTATGCACTTTACATCTACAAAATGAGAGGAACATTTGTAAGACTGACAAGAATGCGTACCTGTTCTATCTTTGTAGTGAATAGTTGGAAGTAATCGAAAAGTTTGTGTACCTGGGTAGTTGGATGAGTGTTGGTGATGGTGTTTCACGTGAGATTAATCTAAGGATAGTTAAAAGCCGGCTTATGCCGAACTAGGCTATCTTTGGTGTCGTTGCGATGTAAGTCTGGCTGTAACAGGTCGGGTTTATAACGTCTCGACGAGAGCGGTTCTGCCCTGTGTTTACGAAACATTGTCTCGCCGAGCCGAAGTCGTTCAGCGTCTCTGTTCGATCATTCTTATCTACGAAGAATTGCTGATACCCAGTAGCAACACGTTAGTAATGCTGAGATTTGGCGATGTATATGTGGGTGCAGTGAAGTCGCCACCTTGAAGCATCGGCATCAGATGTCATATTTTATGAATGTCATTGTGGTGGCTCCCATATCGTGAATTATTTGCCGGTGCCAGAAACTGGTCGGAAGGAACCGAGAAGTGGTCACTTTATAATATGAAGACGTGGGACAAAAGGAATCTGCATAGGACTAGCTCTTATCAATTCATCCTGACTTCCTGGTTGAGGTCCTAGAGATGGTTCAAACCAGTGTCTCGAGACCTTATAGGATATGGGACAGAATAGAAGCTAGTGGCGATCATGCTAGCTTTCTGTCGAAACTTACATTAACGTACTGTAACTTCTTTCTTGTATTTCTATCCGATCTATATCGACTACCTTGTAACTCTCTCGTTGTCTTACTAAGTTCTGCCTTCTTTTCTCTTTTTGACTGCCTTTCGTTTTTATTTTCTACACAATATTTCTGTACTCGTATGGCGCATAAATTTTGGCAAGCATTAGTGATAAGTTTTGTGTTTAGAGAATAATTACAGTAATAATACTAAGTTCATAATCAACTAATGGGACCGTTTAGCCGCAATACTACTTAAAATTCCAATCAGTTTTACACTTGTCTTCTATAAATCGATTGTGTTGATCGATTGGCTTCGCAAGATTAGTTAAATGAGACTGAGCCATTCTACTTCGAAAAGGATAGAATTGCAAGTAAAAATATATGAGAAATAGTGTGTCTATAAGTTTTGTAAAACCAGCTATAATACCAAGATGTACTTCAAAAATACCAAAAAATATGGAAAATATTATTCGTGATTATGACTAATGTCAATGTTACTACATTCTAGCAAGGTTAATAGTGCATGGAGATCATTAATAATAATAAGCAGAAATTGCACTTACTCTAGGTAGCCAGTGATAAATATGTCCATTACAGTCGCCTGTAGCTAAATGTCCCGTAGAATTAGAGTGAGGACTTCAATCCAAAGCAAAACCTTCTGAACTGTGACCATCAAATGTGAATATAGGCAAAGGAGACTCATTATGACGAACATATTCAGCCATAACAGCTGAATCATTTACAGCTGTAAGGGGTCTGGTTAATTCCCATATGAATACCTAAATGAGGGAAAATAATCAAGGTGTAAAGAAAAATAGACATTCAAATCGGCTAACTATCATAAACAACCTAATATATCAAACAAAGATACATATTATAAAAGTGAACACAATTTACCTGTAAGCTTGTGTTTACACTAATTCAGGAGGCCGGAAACTTACAGGTTTAACACAATGATGGACATTTTACAACAACAAAAGAAAATCGATGTTTTGGATAGAGCTGGGGTATAAAGCACTACATTAAGAAATCCGCAGGATATGCAAATTGGTGCACCCATGAATCAGGGTTTGTCATTTTAACTCTCTGCTAGTTGCATTGTGTGGGGTGATTCTGAACTTTGATCACTTTGGGACAGATAACTAATCATCATACAAATGTAATAGTTTTGATACTGTGGGTACGTGAAATGAGAGCAACGCTGAAAATACGAAGTCATAACTTGGTTGGGACCATTATTTTATTAAGACCCAACGATGCACTAACAACGGAATTCGTAAACTGACAAACTAATGATTGGGTAAATAGTAAAGTTTGCAAGAAAAGCTCTGTGTCAAAGGCTTTTACACAACCTTGCTTAATGAACGAATCCAAATATTCATGTTGATACACGTAACCAGGAAACTGTAATTTTATACCTCTTCTAATAATAAAACTTTTCAGTCAGTATACAGTTCAACGAATTGAAGTCTACTACGTACTTCAATTAGGGCATTCGATTAGTATCAATGATCTAACTATAGTCAAAGACCGAAAAAAACTCGACATCAAAACGCAAAATGCTAACCAATCCATTTTCTGACCAGGATGCAGCAAGGTATTGACCTTTATGTTGTCTGGCTCGAACTCGATTGACTGCGCCTTGATGCAAGATAGTGGCTGCTTCGACATCAGGTTCAGCATCTGAGCCTTCCTCTTCAGAATCACTCTCGTCCTCCGAATCTGACAGGCTATCTTCAGCAGAATTCTGTGGGAGAAACAGAAAATAGCTACAATATAAACTCAAAAATGAGCAAACAAATAAATAATAATACTAAAAAATATGTTAAAAATGCACCACATGAGGGCTTTGACATCCACATCACTTTATCATATACATGGAACTAAAATTCGCAAGACATTAGTTATCAACAAACATAAATATCTGCGTAACTTTACCAAATTGCCGACTAGCGAACTGAGCCATGGTAATAAATGCAGGATCAATCATTAGGGTAAGCGTGAACATCATAGCAAACAGATAGACGTCAATCAGTTATAACGTAGAGCTCGGTATATGCATACATCAGTTCAAGTTGAGTGACATGACTGCAGATTGTGAATCATGTCACTCAACAGGGCCCTGTGTGCATTTGTGTTTTGTTGTTTATATGATAGAAAATATATCATTACCTCTGGTCTACCTCGGCTTCCTCCTATACGTGTGTTCCCGACGTGACTGCTGTGTTATCAAACAATCTTGTTCCTTTAGGTACATATCAATTCGTCAAAATTCGTAGTTTTCGTCAATGTTATTGTTGTCACTCATTTCTAGTATTTGCATGTAAGTGCATCTGATGGTATTACTGAGTTATTGGCTAACATTTTCACTTGATTTTTAGATTTTTTTTTGCACCTCACTTTGCATACTCTTCTAGGATACATCTTGTTAGACACAAATCTTTGCATTCTCAATGAGTGACAGCGTGAGTGAAAATCTTCTGATGGAACAGCCGAAGAAGAGTGGGAACAACAGAAAATTGAAGATAAAGGAAGAAACAGACGAAATGATGGAAGTAGACGAACATGGTGTAATAGATGAGGTTTACATCCCGGGTCGTTCACGTCCACTGGAGGATGACGAGGAGTTAGTTATGGATAAACTTGCCTATAGAATGTTCTACGAATTAGAAGTGGAGTCATCAAGTCTCACTTTCGATATTTTGACAGATAACCTAGGCTTTGACTGCTGTATTGAGGTTAATGGTGAAGCTCACAGTGCCTGCATCATTGCTGGGACTGAAGCTTCGAAGGGTTATCCAAACCAACTTGTAGTCATGCGCCTGTATAATATGCTGCCATTCAAAAGAAAGGTTAGTTATAAAAAGACAATCGGTATTATGCCCTTCCTGTGCGTTTACCGTTAAGCTTTTAATGTCTGAGAATAGTAAAAGCACCAGGCAGTATAGTAAATAATTAGATGTAACGTATTGACATCTAACATCAATGCTGCTTAGTCGGTCATTCCATGATATACGGGTGATACCTCAGGGACTTCTATGATCAAAAACGTGAAGCCTACACATATGTTCTGTTTTCATAATCTATGTTTTGCATTCGTAGGTTAATAATAAGTGGGTTGCTGCGCAGTATATTCAGCCTACCGTTGTGGGATGGATATCTCGCCTACGTCACAAATATGGTTTGGGAAAAGCCAAGAGGGCCTTCTCAATCCGTGCTGGTATTTCGTCACCAACTCACCAGAGTTGATGAGCCTTCCAAGATATATGAAGTAATCGATGTACTCAACTACTTTACTCTCTATGACCAGTCTAGGCGGTGACACAAACTAGTCCTTTACATTTTTTGAAAGAAAGCGACGCATTTCAAATATGCTCGGATTGGTGCTCAAGGTGTCCAGAAAACTGCATTTCAGCGTGTCCATCGAATAGGACTATGTTGTCTTTGTATTCCATATCGACGAGTAAGTTTCCTGGATGGAGAAGTGAGCGATACATTAAAGGGAATGCAAATTCTATGGATGGGAGTAAGAGGCAGTTCTGGTGAACACCACTTGAAGTTGACAGTTCTCATAACAGTTTTCCATAAGCACTAATTCGATCAGAGGTCTTCGAGTAGAGAGTTTTCACTTTTCGGGTACACCTGGTGACATACGCTGTCACAGAATCTCTCGATCTACATGGTCGGAAGTTACTTTGCAGTCAAATAATACTACTATTTTCAGACGTCACTAAGTATGATTATATCTTAGAATATAACAGGGTGAATATCTGGTCAGTGAATCCTCGCTCAGATTTGAAACTAGATTAGATTTCCCTAGTTTATTAATCCCTAGCGTCAGATGGTTATATTTGATAATATTTACTACACCATGCTAATCATATTGACTCTCCTGTTCTTATCCCCGACCGTGCTGCTACCTTGACGTGGTGGTCGGGCTTGCCTATCGTGATGACTCAATCGGGCTATACTGGTTGGAACAATCGTTCCTCTGGGTCCTACCATACCAGGCAGGTCGGTTGAAGAGCGGTGAGACCAAAAGCAGTAAATCTAAAGTCCGAAGACGAAGTCGTACTGCCGGCTATACAGAGGTGTGACGGCAGTAAGGTGTTTTCTTCGGACAACCAACATAGCGGCGATGCTGCCTTCCCACAGAGGAAGGGCGGGGTTAGAAAAGGTCGACCCTAAAAATGCACACCTCACCTTACTCCACGGATTTCCGTCTCCGGCAGTAAGGCCTCAACAAGTACGGAGCTACAACAACAACGAAAACCTCTCTCAAAAAGGCCGTGTGTGACCGGCCTCAAGCAGTTGTATCTTGGGAACTGCGGTCACGCTCCCAGGTCTTTCAGGCCAACCCTAACACATTTTGCTTTTCAGGTACATCAAGAAGAACCCTTCCACAGCGTGGGCAACTGGGAAGAGATAACCGCCCTCATACTGCTAACAACACGCAAGATCACTGCCATTTTAATCAAACTCCTTCTATTCCTAATGTTTATCCTGCCCCCACCTTCAAGCCTAAATCCCTATCTTCAACTTCGTCCACTGTCATTAGTGCTAACGATTCCGGCCCACAAAATAACGTCCCGAGCATACTAAGACCACGCTCCAAACTTCACATTGGTGCATTCAATGTACGAACCCTGTGTCAAATAGGGCAACAAGCCTCCCTAGCTAGGACATTAGAATCCCGCGCCATTGATGTGTGCTGTGTCTCCGAAACATGCATACAGGATCCTAGCGTGGTCGTTCACTTGACCTCACCTAGTCAGAGTGAACAACCTTCGCGATGCACTCTTCGTTTATCTGGCGACTCAACAGCAACTTCTCGTCGGCTCGCCGGTG
This sequence comes from Schistosoma mekongi, assembly GCA_034768735.1. Classification (NCBI taxonomy): domain Eukaryota; kingdom Metazoa; phylum Platyhelminthes; class Trematoda; order Strigeidida; family Schistosomatidae; genus Schistosoma; species Schistosoma mekongi. The sequence continues at coordinate 13,852 of JALJAT010000039.1, forward strand.
TAGGTATTGCGTTAAGCATGAAAGCAGAACAGGCGCTTCTTGAATGGATTCCTATCGACAGTCGCCTATGTGCTGTCCGACTAAATTGTTCAGTAGGAACTCGGAAAGGTAGGGACACACGTCGTTGTCTTTTCGTCGTTTCTGCTTACGCTGCCACCGACTCCAGCCTGGATGAAGTGAAAGATGAATTTTACAGAAAACTTTCTGAAATACTTCATAGTGCCAAACACTCAGATTTGGTAATGTTGGCTGGTGATTTTAACTCCCAAATAGGTAGCTTGAACCAATCTGAAAGACATTTAGGTGGATGCTTTAGTGTTCCAGCTCAGAGAACGGATAACGGCGATCGTCTGCTGCAACTTTGCTCAGATAATCGGTTATTTCTAGCCAACACGAACTTTAAGCGTAAGGAGCGCCATCGTGTAACATGGCGACCTCCCGGTCCTACTCAACGGTGGACTCAAATAGATCATATCGCGATTAGCCACCGTTGGAGAGGCTCGATTGAAGTTTGCCGATCTTTCTGGAGTACATGTTTGGATTCCGACCACGCTCTAGTGCGAGCACGCGTTTGCTTTACGTCTTACTGGGCGAAGAAAAACTACCACAGGAAAACCTGTTAGAATTCAGTTTAGTAATGAAACAGCCAAGATTGAATTCCAGGAACAACTGAGGAATCACTTAGGCAATTATAAAGATGCGTCCCGACCAGATACTGCTTGACAAGATGTTCAAGCAGCTGTGGCATCTACAATGATACCTATCAAGGACTTAAATCAACATGTCAGGAAGAATCGACGGATCTCAATGGCTTCTGTTGATTTATAGACTCCCGAAGACTTATCCCATCGGGCTCCGAACACGATTATGAGCGACGAGTAATCAGGCATGAACTGACGAAAAGTCTGCGAAACGACCGTGAGCAGTGGTGGATAACGAAAGCAAAGGAAATGGAAAAGGCAGCGGCGATAGGTAACACTAGACAACTTTCCAAGTTGATAAAAGAAACTGGGGTTAAAAAATCCAGCGTTAGTGAGACAATCTCCGAAAAAGATGGAAGGCTTATTGGCTCTCAGTCTAGACGTTTAGAACGATAGGCTGAACACTTCAAGAAACAGTTTAGTTGGCCTTCAGCTACTCTCAAACTTCCCACTATTTCTGGTGTAGGAGTAGGCTGGAAGAAAGCTAGGGGCGGCCAAACCAAAACATGGCACCAGTCCATGGAGTAATTGACAGTTGGGCTGGGCCATGTTAATAGGTGCCAACTACCTGGTTGGGGTCCGCGTGATGCCCGTAATAAATGGCTAGAAACCTTGGGTGATATGGCTTAAAATCGTTGGCAGTGGCGTAGGTGCATCCACACATCTTTCACTAGCTTTTAACACAATTTATTATCTGACATTCATTTTAAGCTAGCGATTCGGTCAGTTCGAGAAACTTACCGGATCCTGTATATAGGACAAATTTTTACCACTACGTTAAAACTGTCCGCGTGACGCTCGTAATAAATGGTTAGAGACTATGGGTGATATGGCCCAAAGTCGTTGGCAATGGCGCAGGTGCATCCACTCCTTGTCTTCCTCCAAATTCTAAGTTTCTGAACTTATCATAATTTTCTCTTTACTGAATCATATTTTCTTAAACCTTATCTCCGATCTCTATTCCCTTCCGTTAATACTAACTCTGTTACTACCTCCCCTACTCTGGGATCTGATTCGATAATTTGATCTCTATCTGCTAAATGAGGCATGGCAACTTGAACTGACGTACGCATGTACCAAGTTCTACGTTGTAACTGTCTGTCTGTCTAGCCAATCTAAGGCGAGGCAAAGCAGCGGGTCCAGACGGATTATCCCCAGAGGTCTTTAAGGATGGTGGTCTCACATTGACAACCAGGCTGACTGATATTTTGACTAAGGTTTGGGAACTTGACATAATTCCGTCTGACTGGTGTCGATCGTTAATCGTCCCAGTATATAAAAAAGGGTCAGAATCGTCCTGCAATAACCATAAAGGAATTAGTTTGACTAATATAGTGTGTAAAATACTAGCTTCTATAATCATCAGACGCTTAACTGCAACTCGTGATCTACAAATACGAGAAAATAAGGCTGGTTTCAGACCTGGTCGCGGTTGTATAGACCAAATATTCACCGTTCGTCAGATCTTAGAACACAGGCATACTTTTCGGCGGCCGACAATAGTAGCTTTCCTCGACTTGAAAGTGGCATTTGACTCTGTAGACCGTGAAGTTTTATGGCAGTGTCTTTCATTGAAAGGTGTGCCCCAAAAGTACATAAAACTTGTTAAGACTCGTTTCTCAAACACTATTCATCGTGTCACAGCATATGACGAACTGTCATCTGAACTTGTAACCTCAAGTGGTGTCCGTCAAGGCTGCTCACTTTCCCCATTTTTGTTTAATTTCATAGTTGATATACTGTTGGAAATTACACTTTCATCGTCTGACTTTTCAGGAATTGATCTCCTACCAGGAGATCCACTTATTGACTTAGAATATGCTGACGATATAGTCCTGTTTGGCGAAGACTCTGATACGATGCAGAAGCTTTAAACAGCAATAAGCTCCAATGCAAGCATTTTCGGAATGCGTTTCTCCCCCTCTAAATGCAAACTATTGCTCCAGGACTGGTTTTCGTCAACCCCTGAACTAAAGATAGGGAGTGAAGTAGTTGAGCACGTCGACCACTTCACTTATCTTGGAAGTCTGATTAGCCCTAATGGGTTAGTCTCTGATGAAATCTCAGTACGAATTCAAAAAGCTCGTTTGGCTTTTGCCAACTTACGTCACCTATGGCGTAGACGAGATATTCGTCTCTCAACGAAAGGGAGAGTGTACTGCGCAACAGTTCGCTCTGTCTTACTGTGTGTGTGTGAGACGTGGCCATTAAGGGTAGATGACACTCGACGGTTGTTAGTTTTTGACCATCGATGTCTACGAAACGTCGCTCGCGTTAGCTAGGATTACCGAGTAAGTAATAACGAGGTTAGACGACGGGTGTTAGGCAAATGTGGTAAATCGGTCGATGAGGTTGTGAATCTTCATCGACTGAGGTGGTTGGGACATGTGTTGCGTATGCCCAACCACCATCTTCCTCAATGAACAATGCTGGTTGATATAGGAATAGGATGGAAGAGAGTTAGAGGCGGCCAAACTAAAACATGGCATCAGTCCATGAAGTCACTGACTGCCGGTTTAAGTCGTTTTGGTAGCTGTAGACTACCTGGATGGGGTCCTTGCGATTACCGTAACCAGTGGCTAGAAACACTGAGTGACACGGCCCAGAATCGGTCACAATGGCGCAGATGTATTCACTCATTGTCCTCCCTTAAATCATGAGCTTTAAATTATTCCATTACTTTCTTTCAACACCTCCTGAACCATATTCTATATGTTCACATTCCTTGTTACCATTATTATTTTATTTTATTGAAGTGATTTCTACTAATGGTAGTGGTGTTAATCTTGCGGTGCCATGGTGGTATGGCAACTTGGACCGATGCACACATGTGCCAGGTTCTATGTTGATTGTACATACGTACATACATCCTGTTCTTATCAGAAGGGGATTTCTACCCTTTCTATGAACTTAGACTATCAATTGAGGCCAGTCAGATGGGGCTACGTCCAATTTCCGGACTTGAAATTAGGTATTGGTCAATGTATATACACTGATGTATTCAGTAGTTTATCCAGTCCCTAACTTTTATTTGACATTTATTAAAAACAAGGTGGAGTCAGTATTATCGTAGGTTCCTTCAATATTTACGTGTAGTAAGTCGTTTTTTTCTTACTTAACTGTGAGCGATGTTTCAGCATAAGCTACCACTCCATAATAGCACAAAACGAATGTCATAATACTAGAAGCAATAGTGATATCAGTGGTAGTAGAAATGAGTTAGACATTGAAAATGAGATTCGAAGAGGAAAAATCTATCCCTGGAAGTAGACGAAGTAATTATTAAGCTCGAAATAGGAGAAATAAAGAATTTATGCACCTACAGCATTGTAACCAGAACCTATAGATGATTATGTACAGGACAAGCATGGCACGATACTACTAGCTTTTCTTCAACACCCGAATTCCAAATACTCTTGGTTTTATCCCACATGTGATCCATTCTGCTAACTCAGCCGGTTTTTGGAATCGTAACGCACTGGCCAAGGAGCGCGCGTTTCTGTGTAGTATATGCTCCATGCCACAATACATATATTTAATGTCTTAGAACCGTAAACATTGTTGCAGTTGGTTTGGCTTTCAAATCAGCTGTGTTATGAATGTCTTTACAGTGACACTCTAAATATCTGTACGAACTGAAACTCATATCATTCTGATCATTCCTGTAAATTGGCATGCTCTCATGTACACAATGAGAATAAGTGCTATTTATTTATTTATTTATATCCTATTCTTTATTCAATGACTCCAGGTTTCCAACGGTTGGGTCCAACGTATGACTTGATGACCACTCTATCCCCCAAGTTAAAACTCCGGATTGTCTAACCATCAGCTGATTTACGTGGCGGCCTGACGTCAAATATAGCCTAGATACGTCTTCCGAGCATAGCTTCAGCAGGAGATTTGCTCTCTACGACGGTAGGGTTGGGCGTGGTTCTGTAAGTTGTTAGGAATTTAATAATTAACTGGCTTGACTCCTCTTCCCCCTCTTTAGTAATGATCTCTTAAATGTTCTGCTTATCCATTCGATTGAGGGTGATATAGTGGGGAGCGTACATGCGTAATTCCATTAATTCTGCAGAAGTGCTTAAATGGCTCTGAGGCAAATTTTGAGCCGTTGTCGGTTACCAAGGTCTCCAGAACCCCAAAATAACTGAACATTTCAGACAATTTACTTATTATTTCATTGGCTGTACAACTTGACATAGCATAGACTTGTGGCCATATGGTAAGTGCGTCTACGATGGCTAACAACATCTTCCCTCGTACCGGCCCTGCAAAATCTGCATACAATCTTTCCTAAGGACTATTAGGTTTTTTCCGTTTCTGCGGTTCACACTTCTTTGGACTTTTTGCTGCTTGCAGGCACGAAGAACAATTGAGGCATCTAGTTTCGATGTTCCGACCCATAGTAAGCCATTAGGCATAGCTTTGAGCTAATGATTTCATTTTTGTTGATGCCAGGGAGACTGCTGTAGGATTGTTTCCAGGACCTTTAGGCGTAATGTTTTTGGAACAGCAGTTATGTCACCGAGCATAATGCACGGATCAACAACCATGAGTGAGTCTCGCCTGCGGAAATATTGTAGCATTTCTCCTTGAGAACGACGATTTGGCTACTTGGTGAGAAGATAATCTCTAACTTCTCGTAATGTCTTGTCATCGTCCGTAGCTCTTTTGATGGCCTTAAAATTAACAGGTAGACCGTCAACTGCGTCTTCTAATACTAGACGTACTTCTGCCTGATTCGTTTGAGGACCAATAAGTCTTGACAAAGCTTCAGCTTGTCCGAAATCAGCAGTAGATTGGTATTTAATTTTGAAGTCGTAACCCAACGATGTGGTTCCCCATCTTTGCAGTCTGTTGGCAGTATATACTGGAATCCCTTTCTTTGACCCGAATATAGCTAACAACGGTCTGTGGTTAGTTAAGAGCGTGAACCGGCGTCCGAAAATCACCTTGTGGAACTTTACAGCAAAGATAATCGATAAAGCTTCCTTCTGGATCTGATTGTAGTTACGGTTTGCTGTAGTTAAAGACCTAGCTGCATGCGAAATCGCTTTCTGTAATTCGTCAGGCATGATTTGAGAAATGATTGCTCCAATTTTGTTTTTTGAAGCGTCTGACGCCACTATAATAGATAAAAATGGGTCGTAGTGGTTCAGCAACAAACCCGAGACTAATATTTTCTTGATCTTCTCAAAAGCAGTTTGACAACACTCAGACCAATCCTACTTCGCATTCTTTGCTTGCAGGTTATTCAATGAAGCACGTAGGTGTTGAAGGTCAGGGATAAAATCTGCATAATGATTAGGTGGACCCAAAAGGGATCGTAGCGTGGGTACATCTATCAGTCTCGGCATAGCATTCACTTCTTGGGTGTTTTCTAGATCTAGTCTTCTCCCGTTTTTATAAGTTATAAACCCAAGGTAGTGTACACTCTGCATACAAGTTGCATTTTTCAGCATGGAGCCGGAATCGGTATTCAGCCGTTTGTAATAGCACCTGGTCGAGCTTCATTTCTAAGTCCATCCTATCTACGCCCATAATTATTATATAGTCCAGGTAAACTGCAGCACCAGGAAGATCTTGTAGCATGGTATTCATCACTTGTTGAAATATGGATGGAGCCGTCTTGACTCCGAAAGTAGTCGGTTATATCGGAATAGGCCTTTGTGAGTGTTTATGGTAAGCAGATCTTTACATTTATCAGCAACAAGGATCTGTAAATATTCTTCAGATAAATCCAACTTGGCAAACAGCTTACCTCCATCCAGCTTAGCAAAAAGATCTTCAGGTAAAGGTAATGGATACTGATGAGTTTCTAGGGCTTCATTTAACCCAGTTGAGTAATTGGCGCATAAACGGACGTTGCCATTTGTCTTCTTCACTACTACTATGGGTGCATCCCATTCTGAAAAGTTCGCCGGCTCGATAACACCAAGTTTTGAAGTCGTTTAAGTTCTTGCTCAACAACTGGAGTGTCGGCATATGGTACAGGTCTTTTAGGACCAAACACTGGCTTTGATTATTGTCGAAGGGTGAGAGTAGCTTGAAACTTAGTGCATTCTCCCAGGCCATCACTAAATACCATTTTATGTCGTTCCAGTAATTCCTCACCTGTGTTTTTGTCTTCTATTTTCATTGTACTGACACCCTTCTAAGTTGCTCTGACTGGGACAATTCTTTCTTATCTAGTAGTCTTACAGATGCACTAGATATTCTTTATGAAATTAATAACTCATGTTTGGATACGATTGCACCTATCAAACTAAGCAATATAGTTAAGTTAAATGATTTGTATATACCACTTCATTACCGTGAGAAGCTTAAACGTCTACAGAAGAGTTATTTTAAATCAAATGACTTCTCAGCATTTATGGAAATTACCATGACCTTCAATCAAGTAAAAGAAGTCCACAGGTTAAAGGCGATTAACGAAGAATTATCAGCAATGCACAGTATCTCCAAGGTACAAAAGTTGGTACGGCTGTTCAATGAACGTCTCAAACCTTCTCGGAATAGTGATACCCCCTGCATTTTACGAGATGGATTTATGATTAGCAACCATAATATCATAACCAACCTGTTCAATGATTTCTTCGCTAACAGAGGTATACCCTCCTGGATGACAATGAGGTAGATATTATCAACTCAGCTACAAACCATATGGAATCCGTTACCTTCACTTATGACAATATTTGTAAATCCATAAACTCACTTAGGACGTCAAGTAGCTATGGAGTAGATGGCATAGTATCCATTTACTTCAAACTCGGAGGACCTGATTTACCATTAATCCTATTAAAACTATTTGACCTTTCGTTAACAACAGGATCTTACCCTAATCGATGGAAAACCTCACACATATGCCCTCGACTTAAATCAGGTGGCAGTACAAACCTGCATAACTACAGGCCCATAAATATCACCCCGGTTATCTCTAGAATAATGGAAAAGCTAGTATGTGATCAAATGTCTGATTATTTACTCTCCGAAAAACTCATCTTTAATTCCCAACATGGCTTCCTCAAAACTAGGTCCTGTATGACTTGTCACTTTGAATTCTTTAATTTAGTTTTTACTAAACGGAGCCTTGTGCACTTGGTATTAGTATTGTACTTAGATATATCTAAAGCCTTTGATATGGTTTAGTACAAGCTTCTTGTAGGCAAACTCTTCTCTTATGGGGTTAGGAATCCACTACTTGCATGGTTAAACTCTTTCCTCAGTAATAGACATAAAATAGTAAATTAATTTTACTCTTTCGAAGGCCGAACCGGTTACAAGTGGCATTATACAAGGAGGTGTCTTAGGATTACTGCTCTTCATAGCTTACACAAACGATATATGCAAATGCTTCAGGATGGGTAGACCTTTTCTATATGCAGATGTTCTCAAAGTAGTGTACTCATTCCCCCCTTACGAATTTGCACACACATTCAGTGACGTCACTGCCGAGCTCTACAAGGTCGCAGTATGGTGCTCAAAATGGAAGTTAGATCTTAATGCTTCTAAGTGTGGCTGGATATGTTTTGGCGATAAGTGCCTCAATTTTCATCTCTCCATAAACGGTAGCAAGTTATCAAGGCTTCAGCCCGTAGTTGACTTAGGACTAAGGTACTCTCATAACCTGTCTTCTACAGAACAGGTCAATATGCAGACATCTAAGTCACATCGACTACTAGGTTGTATACCACGTAACTTTTATAGCAATAATTCTCCTATTCTGCTATATAATGTTTGTGTCAGACCTTTGCTATAATACTGTACCGTTATTCTCAGTAATGTTTCCATTAGGGATAAACTCAGACTAGAGTCAGTACAACGTCGCTTTACTCCGCATTTTTGAGGCTGATTGTACTCTGGACTATAAAACTAGATGCACTAAGTTAGGACCAGATTCCTTACGAAGGCGACGGCTAAAGTTAAACCTAATCTTCTTTTACAAAATATTAAACGAATTACCGTTCTCATAGCCAAATACAATTCGGCTCGAGGAACCTTCTTGCTATAACCCACGCAATTCAGCCTCGAAAGTAAAAATATCGCATTCTAAATCTGCTCTTTATATGAATTATTTTACAAATAAGTTCTCAAGAATCTAGAACCATTTGCCTCAAGCCATTCGCGAAACAGATTCACTTCCTTTATTCGTACGGCATGTTAATAATTTCATCTCTTCCGATTGCTCATTAAAAATGTTCACACCAGCTATTGTTTCCTACTCCACTAGCGAAACAATAGGGACTCTGAACGTGTGAGCACCACTCACTTGTCTTGGTCATATGATAGTGTTCTTCCCTTTTAATCAGCCTATAAGCATAAGTGGTATGTCGGAAGCACAAATACTAATCCTGCCCATTAGCTTTGTCGACCCCGGAATACCAGTGCTATTGTTTTGTGTTCTCTCTTCTATTGTCTTTCCTCTAGTTGCAGAAGATTGTGTGCAAGATAAGTATGGAACTTACTGGCACAAAACTATTGCCTTCTCCTCAACACCCAAGTTCCAAGTACCATTGGTCTTATCTCTCGTCTGGACATGCTTAGTGATTCATTCTGCTAACCCTCGGCCGTTGCTTGGAATTGTAGCGTATTGGTCAAGGAGCGCGCTGTACTTAGTCATGTATGCAGCATGCTACAATATATATATTTGGTGTCCTAGTACTGTAAACTTTGTTGCAGTTGGCTTAGTTCTCAATTCAAACTTTCATATGTTATGAAAGTTCTGACAGTAACACTTCGTCGAAATATTTGTATGTATGTAAACTTATATCATTCTGATCATGCCTGTAAACTGGCATGCTCTCATGTACACAATGATACTTGAGTATAAAAGCTATTTATTTATTTATTATTACAGATCATACTTATGGTACGGTTTATTAACCTCATGTTCTCTATCTTATCAAGTCCCAATAAGTCGAATGGTGGACGTTGTGTCACGAATATGACCCCTTTCTGAGTCACTTTCTTGACCGTGACTAGACAGTGTGTTACACCGGCAATGTCTAACATACCCCCCCAGATGCATTGCGTGTTGTTAGTCGCGTGAGGTATATTCATAGTCTGTCATTCTTGTCGCAAGTTCTTCTGCCTATAATAGTTGTGTCAGACGTTGTATCTAGCTGTAGACGAGCACCAAACCCATTTATCTTGAGGGAAACATATTTTCTGTGATTATGCGAGGCGGTTCTGTTGATAGTGAGTGTTACTTTGGCTGTTCTTGGCTTGAATCTTTTAGAGAAAATCTTTGGTTGGCGGTGTTATCGTGTTATTCAATGGCTTTTTTGCGCTCCTTTCCCAGACATGTAGTACATTGATGATTTTTAAATGGACAGAACCTTTTGAAGTGCCAATCACCGCACAACCAGCATGGAGATGGTGGCTTGCCGCTGCGATTACGATAATTCTGTGCAAGGGAACCTTGCGAGTCTGTTCTTTCTACTGCGTTGACTTGAGGAAATCGGCTACCACTCTATCAAAGAAGTATCATGTATTAAATTTACTAACTTCCTGTAGGGTCATGCTGGGACAATGTTATGGTTTACTGAAGATTCTTGTTCGGATGTCAGTATCCTCAGGCGAATGCAGGCTACAGACAAATATAAGGTATTTGAACTGATCTTCTGTCATAGAAGACAATTTGACCCCCCCCTCACATTCTCGATTCATTATACCTGCGTGTTTCACCCAGTCATCTCCTGGTTTTTTCATAATCTTCGAGCATTGGTAACGGATGTTAAATAAAGATGACTGTTCGCCAAAGATTTGAGACAGGGTTTGAACTGTTCCAAAAAATTTAAGTTTCGTTGGTTCTTTGGGAGGATGAAGTTGGTGTAGCGTTGTAGTGCTGTAGTGTTCTATCGTCCCCAGTTTTCTTAGGAGTACTCTGACTTTAAAAGCGTCATCCAGTCGATACAAAACAGATCTTCATATTTCTTAAACTACGAGTAAAAAGTGACGCCAGCTGCACCATTAAAATGAAACTCATAAATGGCAATTATGACTGATTCGATAAGTGACACCTGAAGTTCGCTGGAAGTGGAGCTTGTTGATTCAGGAACATTTTTTGCATCAAAGTATCCATAATTCTTATCTGAGATCGCTCAAACCACTTTTCTTGACGCTCCATATAAGCTTTAAGTTGTTAAAATATAATATTCATGGTAATTCTTCTAATTTTCTGAAATTCACGTCGCCAGTTTGTTGTGACGCGTGGTTTGGATCTTTTTATTGACCGCAAGATCACCGTCGTTAATTGCTATTTCGTCTAGGTTGACCGCACGATTCGACTCCTAGGCTATGATACGACCCCCAGGCTGAAACTACTCGTCAACAGGAACAAGAGAGAACAGACAGGAAATACTGTAAAAACACTTTACTACAAGAGTTCTATTATGTACAGAAAATTATCATATATGTTGTTAAATCAGCCCACTGGATTGCTACGATTGAGCGCTTACTGGAGTTCAGAACATTACTGTCTTGCTTCTACTGATCAAGATTTTCTAATTAATCGAGTATTGATCTTGTTTATTATCACCAAAACCCAAAGCAATAACAAGAAGTCGTCGGAAAACGATTAATTACTGTGTACAATAGCAGCGATAGCAACAACGACGCCAATGCAACAACAATAGCAATAACAATAATCTAAAATAGGGCAATAAATATACAAAATAATTAGAAGTGTACTTCTGAATAGTATTGACTCCAACAGTAACCCGAACGTTCGCTCAATCATCCTAGAACAAATGGCTGGTAATAACGGAACTCGATGCAGCCAAACAACATTCAGTGGTTCCAATGTTCAACTTCCTTGACATATGTCCTTCAGGCTTCTAGGGAATTTTACAACCTACTAAACATATTAGTGATAAGATAATTGTCCAATCACAGATATAGCATGTGACTTCCCATCATTTAGAAGTTTCCGATAAAAAACCACCTGCGCTTTGATTGGACACAATATTTCTTATTAATCTCTATGCCACCTTGAGCTTGTTTCGAAGGGTTTTCTAAGTCTACCCAACAACTAGTTATATATATTTTATGTGAACCACTACTAAAACCGTTTGTCGGTTAAGATATATGTTTGAAGTGCACCCGATATATGACCAAATTACACTTGTGGTATTACCAGGGCAACTTCTAACGATTGAACCCACTCTTATGAACAAGAATAAATCAGAAGGCACAAAGGGTGGAAAAGAACTTATATTTGGTTGTGAATAGAGCGGCAATGAAAAACCTTCATCTAGGCTGGCAAACTAGAGTGTTGCTTTCCACGGTACAGCGTGACGTGATCCGTTGATGATGCGTGACCGAGCCCCTTAAACTAGTAGTATCCGCTAAAACAAACATGGTCAGCATTTTTGTCGAAGACCTATGTAACTAATTATTTTGGGAGTTATTTACCGCTACATCTTAAATACTCTAACGACAACAAACTTCTACATAAAAGGGTGTTTTTTCAGGTGAAACATATTACATTCCATAGTAATTCGACTTTCTTTGGTTCCACCTACTTTTGCCACAGTTTTTAATATCACTAAGCTAACTACAGCAACTTATTAAACGTTTATATTATCTGTAGCATCTATCAAACTGTAGTGCATAATTTATGTCTAAAACTTTAAATTCTGTTGTCAGATTTTTCAATTTTTATATTCCATATGAACTTACACGACGAACTAAAACATAATTTATACTGTCATTGTAATATATGAATTCAGAAATTCGTTTTTTGACCCAACCTTGAATTTGTGGCTAAACTAAGTTTACTAGTTACTACTGGGTGCATTTGTTCATATAAATTGGGTGATCATATCAGTTGCATTAAATGACGTTTAACGTAGTCCAGGAAATAATGTTACCGAATATAGGTACTATCGTCCTTCACTTATGTAATAATTAAACCATCGTATATCTACTAGTCGAACAAGCATTCAAATAAACTACACAGCCTAACATAAAAAAATCCTAATTACACGAACTATTCTGGGCCGCAAATTGTAATAAAGCCAGGCAACTTAAATCCGTTAACGGCTGAAAACATCTAATATCTCTGGATTATCAAAAAAACCAGCTCATTTTCTACTAGTTTATCGCAAATTAACACTAACACTAGTTACTCATAATTTTTTCGGGGTATTATCGTAAAGCATTGCAATGACTTGGTAATCCAGTAATATATCATGCAATTTGTTCCCTTCAAAAATTTAAATAATGTAAGAACGACAACATTTGCAGAATACTTTGAATCCAATGTATTTCGTTGCATTCTCATCAGCTACATACATGCTATTGATTTTAGTTAACTCAAATTATTAACACATTTATTTTGTCAATTGAATTGTTTATCTGATAACATCGATCTATTGAAGATTAACTACTGATTCCTTTTGAACACAAAGGTCAGGTTTCAATCTTCTGATTGCAATGGCCTCAGCAAATTTGAATAGAATCGTTTTATGTTGTTTATTGATGATTTCAAAAGCATTTGTTGCATCGACCTCATGTCTCGTGTCTAATAAATGGCGCATAATTAAACTTCTAAAAACAGTTGCTTCTTTCAAGCACAGGTTTTTTGGGATATGTTCAATAAATCGTAAATTGGCCCGTCTTTCTGTCCTTCCAATGTACCTACTTTTGCAAGTACATGTGAACTGGTAAATACAATTGGAGGTAATATGAGACGGATATTTATCAACTTTTGTTTGACTTATTAAACACCGTGTTTTGTTGGGCGTTAGTAGTTTGGCCGCAGGCAATGTTTGTTTGATGGTCTTACTAAGTCTTTGATTAAATAGTTTGGCTACTTGATCTCCTTCAAATACTAGTTGAATATATACTCTTTTTTTCGGGTTTCTCAGCTTTGAATTTTTGATTGCATCCATTACTTTTCGATATATATTTCAGGGTACCCACTTTATTGAAGACATTCTTTTATGGTTGCCATTTCATCGTCATGTTTATTAACTGTACGCAGTCGTTCAGCTGTGTAGTAGAGTGACTTGACTATACTACGTTTATAACTGATTGGACAAAAGCTATGAAAATGGAGGTATTGTCCATTCCATGTATGTATGTATGTACAATCAACATAGAACCTGGCACATGTGTGCATCGGTCCAAGTTGCCATACCACCATGGCACCGCAAGATTAACACCACCACCATTAGTAGAAATCGCTTCAATAAAATAAAATAATAATAGTAACAAGGAATGTGAACATATAGAATATGGTTCAGGAGGCGTTGAAAGAAAGTCATGGAATAATTTAAAGCTCATGATTTAAGGGAGGACAATGAGTGAATACATCTGCGCCATTGTGACCGATTCTGGGCCGTGTCACTCAGTGTTTCTAGCCACTGGTTACGGTAATCGCAAGGACCCCATCCAGGTAGTCTGCAGCTACCAAAACGACTTAAACCGGCAGTCAGTGACTTCATGGACTGATGCCATGTTTTCGTTTGGCTGCCTCTAACTCTCTTCCATCCTATTCCTATATCAACCAGCATTGCTCATTGAGGAAGATGGTGGTTGGGCATACGCAACACATGTCCCAACCACCTCAGTCGATGAAGATTCACAACCTCATCGACCGATTTACCACATTTGCCTAACACCCGTCGTCTAACCTCGTTATTACTTACTCGGTGATTCCAGCTAACGCGAGCGATGTTTCGTAGAAATCGATGGTCAAAAACTAACAACCGTCGAGTGTCATCTACCCTTAATGGCCACGTCTCACACACACACAGTAAGACAGAGCGAACTGTTGCGCAGTACACTCTCCCTTTCGTTGAGAGACGAATATCTCGTCTACGCCATAGGTGACGTAAGTTGGCAAAAGCCAAACGAGCTTTTTGAATTCGTACTGAGATTTCATCAGAGACTAACCCATTAGGGCTAATCAGACTTCCAAGATAAGTGAAGTGGTCGACGTGCTCAACTACTTCACTCCCTATCTTTAGTTCAGGGGTTGACGAAAACCAGTCCTGGAGCAATAGTTTGCATTTAGAGGGGGAGAAACGCATTCCGAAAATGCTTGCATTGGAGCTTATTGCTGTTTAAAGCTTCTGCATCGTATCAGAGTCTTCGCCAAACAGGACTATATCGTCAGCATATTCTAAGTCAATAAGTGGATCTCCTGGTAGGAGATCAATTCCTGAAAAGTCAGACGATGAAAGTGTAATTTCCAACAGTATATCAACTATGAAATTAAACAAAAATGGGGAAAGTGAGCAGCCTTGACGGACACCACTTGAGGTTACAAGTTCAGATGACAGTTCGTCATATGCTGTGACACGATGAATAGTGTTTGAGAAACGAGTCTTAACAAGTTTTATGTACTTTTGGGGCACACCTTTCAATGAAAGACACTGCCATAAAACTTCACGGTCTACAGAGTCAAATGCCACTTCGGGAGTCTATAAATCAACCATTGAGATCCGTCGATTCTTCCTGACATGTTGATTTAAGTCCTTGATAGGTATCATTGTAGATGCCACAGCTGCTTGAACATCTTGTCAAGCAGTATCTGGTCGGGACGCATCTTTATAATTGCCTAAGTGATTCCTCAGTTGTTCCTGGAATTCAATCTTGGCTGTTTCATTACTAAACTGAATTCTAACAGGTTTTCCTGTGGTAGTTTTTCTTCGCCCAGTAAGACGTAAAGCAAACGCGTGCTCGCACTAGAGCGTGGTCGGAATCCAAACATGTACTCCAGAAAGATCGGCAAACTTCAATCGAGCCTCTCCAACGGTGGCTAATCGCGATATGATCTATTTGAGTCCACCGTTGAGTAGGACCGGGAGGTCGCCATGTTACACGATGGCGCTCCTTACGCTTAAAGTTCGTGTTGGCTAGAAATAACCGATTATCTGAGCAAAGTTGCAGCAGACGATCGCCGTTATCCGTTCTCTGAGCTGGAACACTAAAGCATCCACCTAATGTCTTTCAGATTGGTTCAAGCTACCTATTTGGGAGTTAAAATCACCAGCCAACATTACCAAATCTGAGTGTTTGGCACTATGAAGTATTTCAGAAAGTTTTCTGTAAAATTCATCTTTCACTTCATCCAGGCTGGAGTCGGTGGCAGCGTAAGCAGAAACGACGAAAAGACAACGACGTGTGTCCCTACCTTTCCGAGTTCCTACTGAACAATTTAGTCGGACAGCACATAGGCGACTGTCGATAGGAATCC
Source organism: Schistosoma mekongi (assembly GCA_034768735.1). Lineage (NCBI taxonomy): Eukaryota > Metazoa > Platyhelminthes > Trematoda > Strigeidida > Schistosomatidae > Schistosoma > Schistosoma mekongi. The sequence continues at coordinate 29,767 of JALJAT010000039.1, forward strand.
ATTCAAGAAGCGCCTGTTCTGCTTTCATGCTTAACGCAATACCTACACCGGCGAGCCGACAAGAAGTTGCTGTTGAGTCGCCAGATAAACGAAGAGTGCATCGCGAAGGTTGTTCACTCTGACTAGGTGAGGTCAAGTGAACGACCACGCTAGGATCCTGTATGCATGTTTCGGAGACACAGCACACATCAATGGCACGGGATTCTAATGTCCTAGCTAGGGAGGCTTGTTGCCCTATTTGACGCAGGGTTCGTACATTGAATGCACCAATGTGAAGTTTGGAGCGTGGTCTTAGTATGCTCGGGACGTTATTTTGTGGGCCGGAATCGTTAGCACTAATGACAGTGGACGAAGTTGAAGATAGGGATTTAGGCTTGAAGGTGGGGGCAGGATAAACATTAGGAATAGAAGGAGTTTGATTAAAATGGCAGTGATCTTGCGTGTTGTTAGCAGTATGAGGGCGGTTATCTCTTCCCAGTTGCCCACGCTGTGGAAGGGTTCTTCTTGATGTACCTGAAAAGCAAAATGTGTTAGGGTTGGCCTGAAAGACCTGGGAGCGTGACCGCAGTTCCCAAGATACAACTGCTTGAGGCCGGTCACACACGGCCTTTTTGAGAGAGGTTTTCGTTGTTGTTGTAGCTCCGTACTTGTTGAGGCCTTACTGCCGGAGACGGAAATCCGTGGAGTAAGGTGAGGTGTGCATTTTTAGGGTCGACCTTTTCTAACCCCGCCCTTCCTCTGTGGGAAGGCAGCATCGCCGCTATGTTGGTTGTCCGAAGAAAACACCTTACTGCCGTCACACCTCTGTACAGCCGGCAGTACGACTTCGTCCCCGGACCCTATATTTGTTGCTTTTGGTCTCACCGCTCTTCAACCGACCTGCCTGGCATGGTAGGACCCAGAGGAACGATTGTTCCAGCCAGTATAGCCTGGTTGAGTCATCACGATAGGCAAGCCCGACCACAAAGTCAAGGTAACAGCACGGTCGGACATTCCATGTATCTTTCCGGAATATAAATCTTTGGCATGTTCCGTCATCCCTTTGTGAAATTTTTATATCTAGGAATTGGAAGATATTGTTCTTTTCGTACTCTATTATGTATTTGATGTTGAGATGAGCTTCACTGAAGATTTGAAGTAGTTTCTCTGCTCGGTTTATGTCGTCGCATATACTAACTGTGTCATCAACGTGCCTTCTGTCGAGCATCATTTGGCCTATTGCAGGCACTTTGTTTTTTCCAGATTAGAGATAAATATGTCTGCGAGTACTGGCCCTACAGGGCTTCCCATAGCTACACCATCTGCTTAGCAGTATAATTTATTGTTGAAGTGGAATTGGACGTTTTTTGTGCATAACCGTATAAGTTGCTTAAGTTGTGTTTTCGGTATGGTTAACTGTTCGAAAAGTGGATTTATTATATCATTGGTTTCTTCCAGGGGAATATTGTTAAATAATGCTGATATATCATAAGATACCACTAGTTTACTAGATACATTTATTTGACTTACCAGTTCAGCGAAATCAAATGTATCTTTTAAACTGAATGCAGACAGCTCTTTTCGAATCGGTTCTAATTTGTTGGCCAGCCAGCAAGCTAGCTTGTAACATGGTGTATTACTCATGGAAATTATTGGTCTCCTTGGTACCTCAGGTTTATGTAATTTGGCTTGCTCATACATGAATGGTAGGCGCGAACCGCGTGGTTTCAATTCATTCTGTATCGTGTTGTCAATTACCTTTTTTCTTAATAGTTCCATTAGATGTTTAGTTACTCGGTTTTCTAGTGCTGCTGTTTTGTCTATGTTTGATTTTTCTGCTTTGAATTTACGTGTGTCTTCCAGAATCGACAGCATTTTCTGTGCATATTCGGATTTATTCTTTAATACTACTCCAGAACCTTTATCTAGTTTGAATAAGAGTAGGTTGTAATTTCGTAGTTGTTTTATTGCGTCATAATGAGCTCTAATCATGATTTTGAATTGTATGGTTGGGGAAATATGTACTTGCAAAAGCAGGTACATTGGAAGGACAGAAAGACGGGCCAATTTACGATTTATTGAACATATCCCAAAAAACCTGTGCTTGAAAGAAGCAACTGTTTTTAGAAGTTTAATTATGCGCCATTTATTAGACACGAGACATGAGGTCGATGCAACAAATGCTTTTGAAATCATCAATAAACAACATAAAACGATTCTATTCAAATTTGCTGAGGCCATTGCAATCAGAAGATTGAAACCTGACCTTTGTGTTCAAAAGGAATCAGTAGTTAATCTTCAATAGATCGATGTTATCAGATAAACAATTCAATTGACAAAATAAATGTGTTAATAATTTGAGTTAACTAAAACCAATAGCATGTATGTAGCTGATGAGAATGCAACGAAATACATTGGATTCAAAGTATTCTGTAAATGTTTTCGTCCTTGCATTATTCAAACTTGATTGTAAGTATGGAGACGTTTCTTAAGAAAATGCATACGATTTTCTCCCCCTTAATAAGTTTTATTAAGGTAAAAACGACAATTATAAAAGAATAATTTGAATTCGTTTTATTTCGAGGTTTCTCACTAGGTGCATCAACCTAGTGATTTGTCATTATAAAACATGAATGTAACGTTTCTATTGTGTTTAGCTTACTATAATATGGTGGTATTTAAATGATTGCGGTTAAACCTTACTGAGTAAACAAATTATCTAATAAGATAGGAAAGTGTTCAGCAGTAAAATAACAGCATAACAATAAGTAAGCATTTTTTTTATTTAGGACAAGTATTCAAGGGGAATCCATGTTTAGGTGTTAACATCTCTACTTAAAATAAAGCCTACCAACTGTCTCTTCATTTACTAAAGTATCACTGTCTAAACATGACCAGTCCTAAAGTAACGAGAATTCGCAAAACTAAAACTATCATCGTCCCTTACTAAAACTTCTGGGCCATCCGGCTTCCGAACATGTGTCTGTAGTAGTAAGGTCTTCGTTTCATATTCTATTTTAAGTGAACATATATGTTAACTAATAGCACTTCAAGAAAACAAGTGACAATTGGCAAATCTGAAGTTGACTTAATGAACATTTGACTGTAAGTGAATAGATCATTTGTTTAGGTATGCACCATTTTTAAGAATTTCGACAGTGAAATCATATTTCTAGCTAACATATAATACTTTCCGATATTGCATGATGCCTATCTTACCCATTCGTTACTCTTATAAAAACAAAATTCAAACTGTCACAAAATCAATAACAAACAACTTGCTATTTAAGGCTTAAGATACAAGGGAAGATAAGGAGGAAATGCAACTGTGATATAGTGATGAACTCTGAGCCATGTCAACTGACATCTGGTTATGATAATTGTGTAGTCCTTAGCCAGGTAGTCAGCACATACCAGTATGGGTTCAAACAAATAGTCAACAATTTCATGAATTAATGTCACGTTGTGGTTTGGCTACCTTACCATCTGGCGTCAAGGTAGGAAGTGATAACATATATGTATGCATCCCAACCATCTCGGTATATGAGGGCTCAGAATCTAGTCAACCGACTTATTATATTTCTCTATTAGCCTCGGCCTAACCTCAGTACTGATTAGTGAAGGCTTCGAAAAGTGCTTAAAGTATTTCGAGAACATATATGACTAGTGACTCGTAACTTATAAACGTAGTCTATTTTCAAATTTCATATTGAATTGCCATTTGTTAAGACGAGACTGATATCAACGGGCTATCCCATCTTCTCGCTAGCAGACGAGCTTTACATTTAAGCTATAGGTGAGACAGGTTGGGAAATTTAAGTGAGCTTCCTCAATATGCCGAGATTTCATTAGAAGACAAATTCACCAAGACTGATAACATTTCCAAAATTGAAGTGGTTGATGTCTATAACTACTTTGTTATCTACACCTAATACTGTAATGATCATTGCACTATAACATACTGAACATTATCTTGGCTTAAACCAAAGAGAAGATATGACTATTTAATGACAATTTATGGAAATCCTAGAAACATACTTTGTTCTTCATCGTAACACTTAGGCCAAGTAAAACCAAAGGACTTGTCTACATCACCTTTCACAGCGGCACTCACAGTTATCTCATTGCTATTAAACTCATCTATGTGACTAATATACTGATCAGGTCGTCTGCTCGAGTTGTAAAAATCTATGATGGAGACCTGAACTATGCAAAAGGCAGATTAACAAAATTGTGTCATACACAGTTGACAGCCTAACAATCTTCTCTTGATATATTGCTTTTTAGAGATGGTTCACAGACGTCATGGATTATTGGAAGCGGAAGATTCCCTCCTACAAGTATAGGCATTTAATGAACTTCAAATACTATGTTTGAATAGCTCGTTTTTAGACACGGGAATTCCGCTTTGAGCAAGAGAAACAAACTTCAGAGCTGTGAAGAAATTTGCCCGTCCCCACAAGCTGGATGTAGATGAATTTGACAATTGCATAATCTACAGTGTCAAAAGTACTACAGGGAAATTACCTCATGTATTAAGGCGTTTGAAATGCTGAAGCGTGATAAAAACGTTTTCACTCGATCGCTTGATAATTTTCCACTTCTGTCTACATCACAACTATCGAAAGCGTTGAAGTAAAGGTTAACTTCTAGTGCAGACAATTTAAACGCTTCCATATCACGTAGCTCTACGATTATATGTCCCGCGATCTAACGACTAATATCAAAGATACCCAATATCTTTATGACGTGCCAATGTAAACCACTTAGTTGATTTGAGCTTTTGTCTTAATGTTTGGGAGATAAATTATCTTATTTGTTTGTTATACGGCTGAGACTGTCTTAGTGTTTACTATTATATTTTGACATTTTGTCTAACAACATTTTCAATATCTCTGTTATAGGCCATAGAAGCTGCTGTGACTATCAGAAGTCCAACATTAGGGATTAAGTTGCTTAATCAATAAGGGGTAGTAAATAGATATACGTAATAGACGAAAAATTCAAGTAAATCAACGAGCTTTTTTGAGATGATTGTAAGTGTAGTGCAAATTAGTGTATTAATGTTGGTAACAAGAGAGTTGGTAAGTTTTTCCCCTGTTCCAGGTAGTAGGTGGCAGTCCGTGCTGATTAGCATAGCTGTCTGGCTTCTGCATGTAGCCGTCCGCCTATGGGTCTGACGCAGTGAAGGTTGTTATGGCACTCCGAGTGGAGCAGGCTCTCACTGTATAAAGTGCGTCCACGGTTGTGAAGTCGCCTTGTGGTGGGAAATGCTGGACTGTTTATCTCGCAGTCCATTTAGATTTCTCGACTCCAGGCTTTCTGTCGAGATTGTTTACGTCTTGGATATTTTATGCGTCCTTATAACGTTTTCAAATACTCTTCTGTAAATAAAGCAAAACGGCTGAGTTCTTAAAATAATCTTTAAATAAGGTGCATTAAGTTCCAACAACCCACTTGATATCTTAATGCTAAACCATCCCTACAAGGATTGGATCCTTTTCTATAGTTGGTGGGGTTACGACATTAGTACTTTCCAGGTGAGGCAGGATAATGTTTGAATATGCTTTGGCCTCACTGGTCATATGATTTACCTCTGTGTCTGAGGTGTTTGTACATATTAAGCTCAAGTCTCATTCCGTCATGTTTTGAAATGAGTTGCCATGCGGAGTATTTGCAACCAACACCTAATCCTCAATATCTTCTGGAATCCAGCATGGTTGAGACGGAAGACTAGAAAGCCAGCGTTAATCTTGACGATAGGAGCCCGTCAATTTAACCAACCACTTTTGAACCTATCGGCAAATGGAAGTTACAACGAATGACCGAGGTAAAGATTTCCTCTTGTTGACCATTCTGTGGGGGCATATAATCAACTGACTGACGACAGGTTCAAAGTATGAGAACATTTTTGGAGTGTCTGCGTGGATTTTCTGTTACAGAGGACAGAGGAAAGGTGAGTGTATAGAGACGCGGCATACAATCAATTATTTCGAAGAATGTTATTAGATCACCCTAATTCTTCCGTATGGCGGGTGGGGTGCGTTTCCTTTGTCAGTCTTCACCGTATAGAGGCCTTAAGATTTACAGAATCAACAAATTTTAAGTTCTTTGAATCTCTTCCATTAGTTCAGTATGTTTTGCATACAATGACCAGTTGCAAATATGTGGCATTAAAGTTTCCATAGCGTAAATGTGGAGTACGAAGTCGTTAGCACGGAACCACTCAGTTACTTTTATATCCTCGCTGACAGTGATTCCTAGCTTAATATGTGACTGGACAAAGTAAAACCGACAATATCTGTTTTTTTTGCATTTATTCCTTGGTCTCCAATAAATACTAAGATGGGCTTGAGGGTATTCCCTGGCAGTTGCCAAGTGCTAGAACGTTTTTCTAATGTCCAAAGATTCTCTTTATCTCTCTATATCTTAATGAAATGATAATAATGATAACTTATGCCCTGATATCAGGAGCACGCCATTTTTACAAATAAGATCAGCGGGAACGCATAAGACCGCAGCTTAGCTGACTGATTACACAAACATGGTGGAATGAGATAAACATTAATAGTAATGTGGAGACACATGAGGAGCGACATCCAAATGTGTGGATGGGGATCAGAAAGGATAAAGTTTGTGCACATGTGGGCAAGGTGATTGAACATTATGGTTTGCGAAAATCCAGACTGTCGGTGAGCCATGGAAAGTAGGTCAGGTAATAATGGTTATATCTTCCAAACGGCCTCACTGTAGGGTATAGGTCTGTGTCTAATTTAATTGCTAACTATATATTTAAGAATGCTGAAAAAGAGAGTAAGGCGAAAACCACTAGCAGAGTAAACAGAATTCGTGCCAGACTAGATGATAAAAATTATGATAATGCCACCAAGGTATGCTAAACAAATCATCAGTTAACAAAGTGGCCGAGTTCTTATTAAAGGGTATGTCATGGTTCGGGGCCACTGTGTAAACAACGAAGTTAAATGGGAAATGCATAGAAGTGTAGTAAATGGGGGTATCAAAGTTAGCAGAATGCGGCTAAAGGTAATATGCAGAGATGAAGCGAATTGTGCAATATTAGAAAATATAGTTGTATCAGTGTACTAGTTGTAAAGACCAAAAACTCCTGATAACGTTAGGAAGTTAACATCGTTTCTGTATATAGCCAGTCGGTTCCTGAGTCAGGCACGAATTTGCAATAGGATGTCCAATAACACAATGTATTGGTGCGAAACGTGGTGCTATATTTAACAATTAACACAAATGTAGTACACAAACCTCAACAGTTCCCCTTCCCTATACAGCCAAAGGGATTCAAGCAAGTTGTACAGTTATTCTATAACACAACAAATAGGTAGTAAATAGACATCAAATTAGTTACTTGTCCAAGTAGAAGTGTTCCTAACAAATGAATGGGCCAAATTATGACTGCAACCAACCAACTGAGTTAAATCACTCAAGCATAGACAAGAAACATATCAAGCCAATATGGCTTACAACAAGATCTCGGAACCTGGTAAAACAAAGCTGAAGATCAATGGCATATGCTAACAAGAAAAGATATGTGAGAACCTGATTGTGAGCAAAACTCAATACTGTTGTGATAAAAAATGGCAAACGGAAGAAAACAAGATCTGTTGCAGAGTCAGGGAACAACAAAGTGACAAAATAAAAGTTAAGGGACTGTTCAATACAAAAAGAAATATGGAGGAATTTTCATGCAAGCGAATAAGATTTTTACACTAGTCGCTTTTCATTGTTTCAGATGTCTAATGTTAGCGTTCTTATGGAAACACAGAAGTCTGTGTGCGCATGTCTTCCATAGTCTTTACGGATAAACATTACCATATTTGAGTCGTTCTGAAAAGTCTTATAACTTTTAGTATCCTCAGCATATAACAAAATTTATGATGACAACAGATTAGGAAGGTCATTTGCATACATGATTAACATCGCCCAAAACCGTACCTTTATATACTTCAGTAAGCATTGTTTTTATCTAAAAATGTTTAAATTAGCCCATACAACGTGTCTTTGTAGAAGTGAGAAATCTTTTTTGTTTAGGAGTAAGATGCTTCTAAATCCGATATTCTATAATTTATAGAACAGCCAAAGTAAATATCTTACCATAAGTTGTCATAAAATCATTGTAGACTACATCACTGGGGATCTTATCAATTTTACAAATACACCAGTTCTCGTGCTGCTTATGAATGCGCGAGGCATGAATGGCTTTTTCTAAAGTCATTCCGCTTTCAGATGGCATTAGATGTTCATCTAAATACATAAGCAGTACCGTGAGGATAAACTTTAAAATCTTAGCAGCTACGCTAGTTAAACTTATTGGCTAGTAGTTTCCAAGTTTATGCTGCTCACCTGTTTTATGGACAGGACTATAGTGTTTTTCCAGTCGCTAGGTAGCCTACTTATGTTATAGGCGGATTAAAGCAAACACTTTAATGGTGTGAGATTAAGATCCTTATTTTCGGCAGTAGCCTAGGGCGAGTTTTATCGGGTCCCATAGATCTCCTCACATCGTGCTTTTTCCAATATTTTCATGCCTAGTTGCGGAAGAAGAGGTACGAGAATGTCACGAGCTCGAATGCTGGGTTGAATATAATTCATGTGAACGCTGGCTAACAAGAAGAGTTGCTTCCCATGGTGGTGGTGCCTGATCAGGCACCTTTAGCTAGTCAAGTCCACCAAAACAAACATGATCTAAGTCAACGACGCCAACCTACACACCTGTTTGTATGGGGAAGAGGGGAATTATTTACAGCCACATTCTCCTAATAGCCTTTGCTCGTTTTGAGTGTCGTTTGTGATTAGACTCTGTAGTGTAGTCATGTAGGCATTGCCCAGAGTGACAACAATTTGTTTTGTGGTTTTCTTGGAGTGGATGAGCGAAAAAATGTGACCTTTCTGGATGTTAAATATCAGTTCACCAGATTGTGTTTGGAGGGTGAACTTCGGCAGGTCTTGCATTACATACGCGTTGCCAATAATCCTCTTAGTCCACATACATCAGAACTAACAAAATGTGACTGCTAAGGTAGTTTATAAATAGATAAAAAGGTAAACTGACTAGAATAGCCAGTGTGACTGCTAATTCGCCGTGACAGTGCCCTGTTTATTTTGATGAAGAACTTTCGGTCTTTTAAGTAACTTAGCAGATACTTCTGCGGACGCGTACATTTTCCAAAAGATTCTATATATGTTATCGTCCATAAAAATGCTTTCTTTAACTCTATTACAACCTACAGGAGTTAAATAATGTGACACTCTGTCTAGGTTTGAATTGCTTTATTAGTACATCACGAAGCATGCCTTTTGATGCATATCTCTCTATAGATACGAATTTATTTGTACATCTACAGTCTCAAAGACTACATTTATTTTCCGCTCATTTTAAGCTATCACGTATTTTATAAACAAGCATACATTACATAAAGCATTTTTGTTACATCAGCATATTTCGTGAACTTATTCAGTAAATATCAGGGATATAATTTAGTCTTAATCCCAATCAGCATTATAACATTAAGTTGAGCATTTTTGGTTAGAAAACACTATATTACTGTGTTTATATTCGTTTTGTACATAGTTCACTGGGAGTTTTTTGTATAATCACATTTAATAATTTTTCGGCTTTCATATTAATACATGCATTCGTAGACTGGCTGCACTTTCAGTGTCATTTTAGCACGCATTTATTATTTGCTCCCACTTATCAGGTTCTGAATACGAATGCGATTTCTTTTCTATATGTCCGTATTGTAGGAGTGAACCACTGCAGAGCCAGTGTTTTTGTGTTTTATTTGTATGAAACAGTAACAGTTGTAAAATAAACCACTTCCTACGCGCAAAAATTGAACAGTTTATGAGACATTATACGTTGTTTTATGATTGTATATGTGTGTATTGAACACTTACATACTCGTAACTATTCAGCTTTTGAATTCACATTTGCTCGTTGATGTGGCATAAGTAATCTTAATATCTACTACTTTGTCTAATTCTTAAATTTTGCTTATTGTTGCCTATATCCTATTAGTGTAATGGACTATGCTAACGAAATATATATACTCGATTATGTGGCGTAAACTACTAGCATTACATTTATTTATAAGCTTCTAAAATATCTGGACGACAATACCCACTCTGTGTTTTCAGCTCTAATATGACTAAAGCTATCCGGGATGTAGTAGACCAGTGTCATCAGAAGAAATAGACTGTCAACGTCCATACTATATAAGCGGTGAGAATTTCGTTTTTCTGTAGGCCGTTGCCTCGTTGGCTGTTGATGCTGAGGTGCGGCTCTACAAACATTTAATCTACATATATCCTTACGGAATTGTACTGACAGTCCTTCTAGGAAGAGCAAGCAGTAGGGGGGTACAATTGCTTTTTACTTCCGGGTTGTGTTGACATGGTATTAAATTTGCTTTTAATATGCGTTTTTCAGCAAAGAACTGTTTAACTGGTATATAACAGATTCCTTAAGCCGTCTCCAGTATACGGTTGCCTATAGTGTACTCGAAATTTATAATTATTTCAGTTGACATAATAAGATTGAAGAGCAAAGACGAATTAATGCGTCTTAGTCCACAGGATTACTATCATTCTAACTTTCATATGGTTTGGTACTGACGTTTCGGAATAATCTGTAGACTGGAAGACGAACGACAGACAGTCACTAGTATTTATTAAGTTACTTAATATTAATTTCAACTGCACTAATCACCTGACTGATGCTTCGATAGTAGCTCGTACTACAGGCTCGCCGTTTGTCTTTCTTCAACTCTTTCTTTTCAGTATCCCCATAAGTATAATTGGCAGCCGAATTGAATGTAGACCGATATTTCACAAGAAGCCGGAAAAAAAAACTGACTTCATTCTCTCAAGCCTTTCTGGACAAGGCCAATTCTGTAAAATCTGCGCCCGCTAACCAATTTTTCGCTATTTCAAACAATGTATATTCTTTCTCAGGAATACTGTACTCCATGTGCATAATTTTATTGTTCCTTACAGCCTGGAAATCAAAATTTTATAACGCTCAACTATTATACCCAAATGTATATGAACCTTCCTATTTCTGGTTGTCGTCCACCTACCTTTATGTTCCACTACATCATCATGCACTTAAACCCCGGACGTCTGCTTATCACAGCCTAATTAATTTGTATAACGACACAAACCTACAATCACATGGTGTGTTCTTGTTGATCTTGCCTGTAGAAATGGCTTGCCCCTGATATCAGGAAATAAATTATTATGATTGTATTAATTTACGGCTAATTATAAAGAAAAATAACGATCACAACTTTAACGAAAATGGTCACATACAAATTCTACAGTACCAACATCCGTATAACTTTAATTTTAGTGAAATGAGGAAATTCGGAAAACTGAAATTTATGAATGTTAAAGTAAAATTAGCAGACCAGATGAGTTATACGAAAGCAAATTACAACTTGGTCTCTGTCTTTCCTATTTTTGGTTTTACACTGTCGTATTGGTGCCTGCTGAGAAAGTTTATATGTGTGGTTCTCAAACTTGCTTGCACGTAAAGCCTAAAGTGGAGCGTCATATAGTCGTCTGAAATACTCTAAGTTAATAGGAACTGCAGGACGACGTGAAATAAATGCAATTTAGGATGACCTAAACAGTCTGCCTCCAAACATATTTTGTGCCTACAGGACCTGGGGTATATGACAACACAACAGCTATGTCAGAAACACACTTATAAGAAAGAGTACAAGGTAGACAAGAACCAAAAGTAAATTTATAATTATAAACAACAAAACAGATACATATACATAAAACATTTTCGGCTGTCGTTCTGGATATGGGGATTAGCCTTCTTTTTGTCTACATTTTTCTATCATCTTGCGATATCATCTCATGCAACTTACACTAGACTTACCAACAACATAAGATGATAGGATAGATGGCAGCAGCCACTTAAGCCTGATGTAACACCCTCAATTCTGTTACATTTGATGGCAGTTACGGAGTGGCCGAAAGAGCACTAGTGAAAATCAACGACCATACCAATAAATTTGCCTTACAGTTATATAAGTTCATTACTTACATGTTTTATTTTTACAAAACAGCAGCAAGCATCAAATAAACTATTTTTATGCATATTCATCAAACTGTTGTTGAGATACTAAACAGTCTCTAGTTGTTACATTTGAAGTTACACCCGGTATATGACCAAGTTACGTTTGGATTATTACCAGAGCAGCTTCTAACGATTGAACCCACTCTTACGAATGAGAAGAAATCAGAAGGCAATGAAGGATGGAAGAGAAGTTATATTTGATCGTGAATGGAGCGACAATGGGTTAGCAACGTCTAGGCTGGCAAACTAGAGAGGGTTGCTTGTTTCGGTACGGCGTGGCGAGATCTGGTGGTGATGCGTGACCGGGCGCCTTCAACTTAGTAGTGTCCGCTAAAACAAACATGGTCAGCATCAATGTCGAAACCTATGTAACTGTTTATTTTGGGGATTATTTACCGCTACACATTTGTGCAAACACTGAACACTGCATATGTCCTTATAACCATTCAAACCTTCGAACTCATAATCGTCAATCATTATATTAATAAACGTTCAGCTTACCCTTCGTTCTAACTCCTGCTGTACGCTGATTGTTAGCTGCGTTCCGCCCACGACAATCAGCTGCATGATGAAGAGTGTAATATTTAATATTTAAACTTCGGATTACGCAGCCTTGACATTTGCATCAAGAGTGTGACATATGTACGATCTCAATAACAGTTATATAACACTTTTGTTAGCTATCTGAATTACCTCGGAGTATCACTTAGCAGTTTTCGCTTACTCTGTATATATGTAAAGCCCACCTAACTCAATCCAAAAATGCGGCTGTGTATTCACATTGATCCACCCTCCCTGCCGGCCAATAGAGAATAATGTTCATTGGAGTTATTCAGCTCTAATTTTTAATTCACGTTTTTACACGCCGATAGCAAGATGAACGTCAGTATTTTCATCTTCATAATATATGGCACTTGTCGTTTTAAATTATGGACTTAATTGACTTTACCGTCTGTTGGGATGAATTTGGGTCTCTGCAACTGAAAATCTTCATCTTACTATGAGCATCTTCTATACAAATCTTGGCATTTTTCTTGATGCGATTGTTCTTCCAAAGAAATTTGTATGGAGCGGAAGTAACGAGCATTTCGTCCAGCCTCAAGTTCGACAAAAGGTGCGACCCCACTTTGAAAGATTCTTCATCCATCATGACTTTCGTGAACTGGTTTTTATTATTGACACATTGAAATTTATTCCTTTATGACCAGGATATGAGGGACAAACTTACAACACTTTCTGGTGCCATGACACTCCTTTTTAAAAGCAACTTGAAAACAACAGGCATTCTGTTTCTCTCCTTGTTTACAATGGTAAAACATAATAGTCCTGAAACCATCTCTGAATTATTCAATTAAACATTCTCTGCTAACTGTTTGCTGTGTCACAATCATCACGTTCACGATACGCAATTTGCATGCCTGTGTGTACAATCTTGTTACTTCCTACAATTTGGAATTGCACATTTTGTAACGTTTAATTACTGAACCTACCTGCATATAAACTGCCTCACTTTCAACCAGCTTCCGTAAGCCTGTAAGTCACACTTCATTGCTATATTCTATTACCGTAGAAGTGTTATGCTGGGCGATTAAAGAAAAGTAACGAAATTTTTCAGAACTGTATTTTGGGAGATTATTCTCATTATTTTATTCATGAGTGATGTAATTATCTGAGTTCTATGTCTGTTACGTTTCCCTTGCCCGGTTCTCTCATTTAGTGTATTTATTCTTTGCGTATTGTTTATTACTTTGAACTACGTTTACTTAATTGTGTAAAAGTTCTCCCTATTCACTGCCACTATTCCTTTTGTTCTGTATCAATGTTAGATTTATGATTGGCTTACTGTGTGGTCTGGTTTCATGTGTATATAAGGGCATGATTAAAATATAATACGTTCTCGGTTCCCGGTTCTCTCAGTTCTGGTTGTCCTATAGTCGGCCTAGGGGAGTGAATGAGCTTTCGTACATTCTCAACTACGCATGCATCTTACTGGTGTTCGCGTCCACCAACCAAATCGTCCCCTCCTCCTTGCTTTTCGTTCGCGTCATAATGAGAATTATTTTTGTGTACCTGGTTTCCTTTTGGATGCTGCTTTCGTTAATCTTTATACGTTTGCTTTGCGTTCTAGCATGTGACTGTCTTTTTATGTATGAATATTAGTTTATTCTTTGACTTTACGACAAATACATGTAGGCGAATTTCTGACTTATGTTACCTCCACTTGTATATGCCAGTTTACTTTCCAACGCACATACATTAGAAGAACAGATATCTCTAGACAAATGCCACGTAGACTGAATTTAGAAGCATAATGTCTTCTTACCTGTACAACTACTTTCCACTTAAATGATAGTGGACATACTGTCGACATCATAACACCATTCAAAATAATCAATAATAAAAGTCTAAATTTCCGACGTTTTGCTGAGACAGTTGTCATAAAAGACTTAAACCGAATTTATGTGTGAAAAGGGAAACTGCAATCAACTTTTTCTTACCCTGGTGACTAATATTTTTAAGACTAGGCTACTCAAAAATTTTTGATAACTTTCTTTAATTCTTATTACTTAACCTTTACTCAGTTAGTCACTGTTACTGTGGCAATGAAGTATATGATGACCCATGCCGCATAGCTGATGTATTCAGTGAGCACTTTGCCACCTCACTTACTATTGAAAACCACACAGATGGGATCGAACCCACTACGCCACAATCATGCGAAATCGGGGATATAATATTCACTATGAAAAATATTACCAAGGCAATCACTACGCTGACACTCATACACTTTGGGCCTTGATGGTATACCAGCCACTGTGCTTAAAAATGGTGTCACGGACCTCCACCTGGCACTTCTCAAACTATTTGCAATGTCACTCTCTACTGCATGCTACCCTACTGCATGCTACCCTTTGGAAAATTACACACGTCATTCCTAAGTTTAAATCGGGACCTGTAGGAAATATAGAGAACTACAGCCCTATTAATCTAACCTCTGTTGCATCAAGAGTAATGGAAAAGATAATCAAGGAGGAATTACTTCAATATTTGCTTAAAAACGAACTACTCTTCCCTTCCCAACATGGATTCTTGAAGAATAGGTCGTGTGACACATGCTTGTTAGACTACCTAGATGACATAACTACACAACGGGACAAAGGGCTTCTAGTGTCTAGTTTATTTCTCGACTTCAGTAAAGCTTTTGACAAAGTCTCTCATAAGCGACTGCTCATTAAACTTAAGTCATATGGGGTCAAAGACCCACTTTATTCATTATTTGCATCTTTCCTGGAAGGAAGACAGCAATCAGTAAGGTTCAACAATAGTCTATCATCGCCTAAACCAATTACCAGCGGGGTTATACAGGGAAGTGTACTGGGTCCCTTATTGTTCGTTATTTACATAAATGGCATAAATAACGTTATAAAACGTGGCCGACCGTATTTATTTGCGGACAATCTCAAGATTGTTTATAGCTATAAACCGGACTCTTTAAAAGAAGGCATGACCCTAATTCAAAACGACCTCGATAACCTAACTTCCTGGAGCCAAAAATGGCAACTACCACTTAACTACAGTAAATGTGGAATCATGCACATAGGCAACTATAAGCCACAGTCCACGTTTTATCTAAATGGGTCAAAGATCCAAATACTCCAATCAACAAGCGATTTGGGTATTAAATATTCCGACAACTTAAAGTTCACGGAACATCCCTCCTCTGTTATCTCTAAAACTAGAAGATTAACAGGCTTCCTTCTTAAAAACTTCCATACAATGGAGGCTAAACTTACTCCGTTTAAAATATGTGTAAGGCCTATACCCGAGTACTGCTCATTTATCTTTTCGAGTATGAGTAGCATAGATAGGAAACGTGTAGAAAGTGTACAAAGAGGTTTTACACGTCGAATTACGGCAACTAACGGAAGCATAGACTATACGACTTGATGTGGAACACTCTCTTTAGAACCCCTGTGTCGTCGCCGACTACGACATAACTTAATATCCTTCTATAAAATAATCAACGGAATATCATTCTCGGCTCTTTCAACCACGTGGAACCAACCGCCTAGATACGATCTTCGGAATTATGAGGCAACATTACTCATCGATAAATACCAAACACAACTTCGCTGTAAGTTATTTATCGTATTCTACAGTGAACTCTGGAATAAAGTACCACAAAATATCCGCATTACTAAATCTATTCTAATATTCAAACGACTGATTTCCCCATCTATTTTAATCTTTGAGACATAATTAGCGAAACCGCTTTATCCATAGTACTATAAAACATTATATCCTATTAGATATATATTTTATATCACGTCATTCTAAGATGGTGAAAATAAATAAACGTATAAGCTGTAACAAGCGATCTCGAAATAGTCCAACCAACCCATCTAAGAAGACCAAACCGATGTCCGATGTTCTCAATGATACCCCAAATAGCCCTCAGGTTAAGACCTATGATATCTTATATGATACTCATCGTGACACAGTCCAAAACAGCAGTGATATACTGTCACTACAAAAATCCCTCGCTGATCTGTCATCTAAACTCAATCAACTAGCACCACTCATAAATATATGGGAACATAATAACGACGAAAGTGTTGAAAACTTCGCAAAGGCTGAGTGTCTGATTGACTTTGTAGCAACGGAAGCGGTAAAAAGGGTTATCTCCTCATGCAATGTGGTGGTATATAATGTTCCCGACCGCACACCTCTTGCAGAAATAAGGGATACATGCTTAAAGGCATGTGGCATGATAGAATACCAATGTGAAGTCATAAGACTCAGAAAAAAGTCAAACAGACAAAACTGTCCACTATTATTTAAATTTAACTGTCTTAGAGACGCGAAACTATTTATTACGTCATGTAAAAAAGCTAAGGAACTAATACCCTATGAAAATATAATAGCCACCCAAGATCTAACCCCCTCCCAACGTCGCATAAAAAGACGTAGGGTACCTACATCTAATGATTGCACTACAAGTGACAACCAGCAAGTATCCCCTACCAAAAAGAAAGAAACTTATTACGTGTCTCAGAATACAAACCCATCACCACTCGACACCTTCCTAAGTGGTAAATTAAAGGCAACCGATAATGTTGACCTCGATGGGTCTCCAGGAGGGACACCATACGACAGCAAACAACTTCCTGTGGATGCTAATAAGTGTACGTGTACTATAAATCCCACCCCGGGTTGTTCCTACGCACAGAAACCAATCTCAGACCCTCTAAACGACTCAAATATTGATATCCTAAGCCAACCAAAGCCCATTTCTCAACGGGCTACTCCAAAAGACGACATAACTAAGCTTAGACGTAAAACTAAACAATTCCAAGCAAACAAACAACAAATTCCGGTCCGTGCCAATAACCACGCGCAGACCAAAGATCATACTCCAAGTAGACAAAACGCTAAGATTACATTAGCCTCCTTAAATAAATTCTCCCCACTAGCTTGCAACAAATTCATGAGTACTCAAGATAATGAAGAAAACGATGGGCCTCAGTCCACTCAACTTTTAGATAAAAAACGCGACATGAAGAATGATAGACGACGTAACAAAGGACATCTGTACTCACGTCCTCTACAATTTAACAGCCAACCTATCGAGAAGCGGCCCCTCACCCCTCATCCAGTACAACGCCCTACTTACTATAATAGACGCACTTGGGAAAATAACACTAGACACTTTAGGGCATTAACCCAACCACCAATTATAAGCTCTCATAATGCATATACGCACAAAAACACGCTTTCACCACTTCTAAACCCATCTTATAGTGACACAAATAAGAACGGTTTTAGCCCTAACTATATAAATCCCAACTTTCATCATTATCATAACATAATAGACGGTAATCAGAATTTTTTCGGGATACAGGACATAGTAGCACCACTAGCGGGACAACTAGTCGACGTAATCTCCAACCATATGGTATATGCAACCTCCTTAATCCCACACAATCTCAGCCAGTTAAAATTCTTACCCTATCCCCCGGGCTAACAAGTTCGTATACACTTAACAGCTCCTATAATAAATCCAGTCGTAACCTTGACTACCAATATGAGCTGTCCGAGAACCGACAACCACCTACACCCCACTTAAACTACACCCCTGACATTAACTATGGTTCATATATGAATGATACCCTTAATCAGTTTTACTCATATAGCCACGCATTTACCTTATGTCTAATAAATGCTAGGTCGATATGTAAAAAAATGACTGACTTAATCATGCTAGCGTCACTCTGTGAACCATCGCTCATTATGATTACTGAAGCATGGACTAATTGAAGCATCCCTGATATAAATATATCTCTTGATAATTACAACCTATACCGTAGTGATAGACTACATGGACGCGGTGGAGGGTGCATAATATATGTCCATTCAAAGCTGAAGTCGCTCCTATGTGATATTCCAGGGCTAAATGCAACACAAGATTCTGTGTGGGTTGTCCTGAAACCTACAAGGACTACATCGATCTTGCTCGGTTGTATGTACCAGCCTCCCAACGCCCCGTTAAAGAATATAGATCTACTAACAGGAATCTTCATACTAGCATCCTCTCTACCCTTCACTAGCAAGCTTATATGTGGAGATTTTAACATGCCCGAAATTTCATGGTCCCCACCTAAAGCACCAAAGCGCTACGACTCGTTTATCGAATGTTTAGAACTCGGTGGTTGGACTCAGTGCGTTCGTAACCCTACTAGACTCCAAAATATCCTAGACTTAGTTTTCACAAACGGCCTCTGCCCATACGCTGTGCATATCGGGAAAAAATTCCCTGGTAGCGACCATAACATTGTTATATGCAGCTTTGATATAAACATTACGGCAACTAAGCATCAAATAACTTCACTCAGTCGACACTTTCACAAAGCCGACTGGATGAACTTCCAAAACTACATAGGCAGTCTCAATTGGGAAAGTTACTTTGCTGAAAGCAACGCTAACAAATCGACAGAAATTCTCTATCATAACATAAATGATGCCTTCGATAAGATTGCACCATTACGGCAACCAAAACCTAGATTTCCCAAAGGTTTGTTCATCCCAACGCAAATACGAAGACGCCTCCGAAAACATGCTTCCCAATTTCATAGATCCAGAGACTTTTCATCGCTAGTCACAATGAAAGAAATATATGTAGTGATTGTAGGGATACGCATGGAGAAAGCCATTGTAGAAGAGAAAGAAGCTATCATAAACAAAAATCCCTCTGTTCTCCTAAAATTTTTTAGAAACAAAAACAAGGGTTCCAAAACGAAAGGAAATCTGTTTATTAGTGAAAATCGTATATACGACAACCCTAAACTCATAGCCGAACTATTCAGTGAACACTTTAGTACCACATTAACGAGCGGAAATTATGAAGATGACTACGAGTCCACCGCAACGCCATCATGTGAACTCACAAATGTAGTCTTCACTAGGCAAAACATTTATAAGGCCATAAATACGCTAAAGTACTCAAACACCGAAGGGCCTGATGGTATCCCAGCAAGCATGCTTAAAAGGGGTGACGAAAATCTCCATCTACTACTTCTTAAATTGCTTACGATATCACTCTCCACTGCATGCTACCCAACAATCTGGAAAACCACATACATTATCCCCAAACTCAAAAGTGGACCGGTTGCAAATGTAGAAAACTACCGACCAATTAACCTAACGTCTGTTATCTCTAGAGTGATGGAAAAAGTAGTTAAGGTTGAAGTATCTCAGTACCTCCAGAAACATAATCTGATCTCTACCTCACAACACGGGTTCCTAAAAACTAGGTCATGTGATACGTGCCTATTAGACTATCTTAACGATATAACCACTCAACGCGATAGGGGAATGGTAGTATCGACCGTTTTCCTTGACTTCAAGAAAGCTTTTGATAAAGTCCCACATTATAAACTTCTCCATAAACTAAAGTCGTTCGGAATCAAAGACCCATTACACTCTTGGCTCAGTTCATTTATCACAGGAAGAAGCCAGGTAGTTAAATATAATGACCACCTTTCGTCACCCAAACTAATCACAAGTGGGGTTGTTCAGAGCAGTGTCCTAGGTCCTCTTCTCTTTCTTATGTATATAAATGATATATGTGAAGTCATACATTTTGGTAGACCATACCTGTATGCAGATGACCTGAAAATAGTGTACAGCTTTAAGCCTAGTGCATCTAATGAAGGCACATCCGATATCCAGAAAGATCTAGATAACCTATCGATTTGGAGCCAGAAATGGCAACTACCATTCAACCACAGTAAGTGTGGGATTATGCAATTCGGAAAATATGATGTTCAACAAGAACTCTATTTGAATGAATGTAAAATTCAAACGCTGAGCTCTGTATGTGACTTGGGTATATGCTACAGCAAGAGCCTTAAGTTTCCTGAGCATGTATCGTCAATTATATCCAAATCGAGACGACGAATCGGCTTTATTCTTCGAAATTTTTACACTATGGAAGCCAAGCTTGCAATATACAGGATGTGCGTACGTCCTACCCTAGAATACTGCTCGCTTGTCTTCTATAATATGAACCACACAGACACCATACGAATTGAAAATCTCCAGAGAACTTTCACCCGACGATTACTGGAGTATAACTGTAACAAAACTTATGTACAAAGATGTAGGTTACTTTCTCTAGAACCCCTATGGAGACGCCGTCTTAAGACTAACCTAATTTATTTTCATCACATAATTCACGGTTCCACTTCCTCAACGTTTTATCCCTCCTGGAAGACTGCTCTCAAATATAACCTAAGGAATCTGGTCCGAACACTGTATACCGAAAAATGTAAACATAAATCACGAAATAATTTTTTTATAACATTGTACAGTTTACTATGGAATAGGTTACCACTTTCTATCCGCTCCTGTGATAATTTACCCAAATTTAAGCGCATGATAAGCTTGTTTTTTAATACCAAAGGAACCCAGCAACTTTTTCCTGAACTATCTAGAAATCCAGACATGATAAGTCACGGACCACCTCATATCTAGCATACGAGTTCACGGCTCATATCTCAAGCATATGTCATTAACCTTATGAAACCTTACCTTTCACAATGACCCGATCGGGTCAGATCGATCTGAACACTACTACTGTACACTTCCGAAATAGCCAACCAATCAAGGATAAAAAATTTAAAACTTGCCAAATAAGCTTTAATATCCGGATATTTGCCAGTTCAAACAGTTATACTTTTCTGATTGCTTAAATAATCAGAAAAGTATAGCTGTCATAATACCGTTGCTCCGTTCTGTTGTTTGTCCTTCTTCTTTCCTTTCAGAACTTGGAGATTGCTTTATATTACGTAAAAGGTTGGACGTCCACATTTTTTTTTTCAAAATGTAACTCTTCGTATTGGTGACAAGAACCCATCCTGTTATTCTCCCGCATCACAAGGTCGCCCCGAGGCCATGTTCGTAATGGACGCTAGATAAATGCTAGTTTAAAACAAAATTTATCATTCCAATATATCTGTACATCATTGTATAATAAGTCTGCATAACAGCTAAACCATTTTAACTATCTGATATGATATTGTTGATCTTGCCTGTAAAAATGGCTTGCGCCTGATATTCAGGAAATAAATTATTATTATTATTATTATTATTACAATCCAAAGACTTGTACCAAATCTCCGACGACTTACCACTAAACCTCGAATCAATAAGCAATGGCTTATTAGGGTAGTAAAACTGCAAACACTAAAATCATGTACGTTGTAGTAAAAAAAACGAAAAAACGGAAAGAGATGATTGTGGTTTGAAACGGATTATTTTGATACCGCTAATTAAATTCGTTTTTTCTTTTTATTTCATGATCTATGTAACCGTCTTCTCGAGTTTATGGTCTGAACTTGCAAGGAATTGATCTCCTTTAGGCAACTAACTCCAAACGCTGGCGTGGAACGTAATCAATGCACTAACAACTCACCGCTCAAGACCAGCCCACACAACACTGGCTGCCTTAACCAAACTTCAAAATACCAGCCTTATCCTGTCTCTGGATAGTCCCCATGGTTCGTCCTGCTCTCTCGCAGCTATTCCCTGAGATTACAGCAACAGAGACAAAAAGCGCGCGGTTGTTTACTGGAAGTATTCTGTAATACAAAATATCCCTCTGGTACTGCACTACTGTAAACTGTGAAGCTAGCTACCGTTGGCTTCCTAATTAATTTATATCTTTGTATATTGTCAATTCCATAACAGTGACTCTACTAAAACTCTGTTACAATTATGCCATATCATTCTGATCATGCATGTAAACTGGTATGCTCTCATGTACAAATTGTTACTTGAGAATAAACTATTATTATTATTACGTGTGTTTATTATAATATAATATATAATATAATATATAGTGCTGAACTCCTTAACTCTGAGTTCACGCTCTTAGTTTTGTCCCCTAGAATTTTCCTAGAGTTGGCTTATAAATAAACAACTATGTTAATGGTTTTTTAATTCTTGCGAAATGATGTGTTGTGCTCTCCTAAAATTCTTCGTTTTATCTTAATGATTATGATTAATTCTGGATTGTACGCAGATAATAAAAATTGCGAAATAAAGTAAATTCATATTATTCTGCTGCAAGTGTTTTTCTCGTCTTACCAAAGTCCCTATAAATCACTTATCTATAGTTTTGTTTTAAAGGTTATGCCACTTACTAAGACATCCGCACTTCAATTCAATTATTATATCTTAGATTTAATATTTCCGAATCTTTTTGCTTCAACCTTCGTGACTGATCTAGTTTTATCAGACTTTGTCCTGTATTTCTTTTCCGTAGGTCTTTTAACTGAAGAAACTACCACTTATGACGATAATCTTGTTTCCTTCGATGATGATGAGGTTTTCAGAGATTCCGATTGGCGTATTTCAAACAAATTATTCGAGAACGGTGTATATTTGAACACTGATTACCCTAAATTGTTGAGATCTGATACCATTACCTCTGAAGATTTTATCTCATCCGCTCATATTGCCAGAACTACTGAAGAAAGCAATAATTCTAAGAAATTACATGGCAATGTGCAAAATTTGGAAGTTATATTGGTGACTTTTTTTTTTTTTTTTTTTTTTTTTTTTTTTTTTTTTTTGTTTTTTTTTTTTTTTTTTGTGTTTTTTTTTTTTTTTTTTGTTTTTTTTTTTTTTTTTTTTTTTTTTTTTTTTTTTTTTTTTTTTGATTTTTATGCAACTACAAATTATTTACCATGATAATCCCAACTTACTGGATATGTGATGTTTCTACTTTATTGTATGTAATTGAGGTTTAAATTCGATAGTTCATATCCAGTAATAAGCACAGTGTTTTTTGGTCCTACTTTAGAATGACCATAGTAATGTATACTTATTGTCCACTTGTAGATAGTTACCGGTTACATCCGTAGTGAAGGGAAAGGAATTCAGTTAAATCATCATTAAAATCTTTATAATAACTGAATATAA
>JALJAT010000039.1:60328-93586 GCA_034768735.1 Schistosoma mekongi
CCCCCCCCCCCCCCCCCCCCCCCCCCCCCCCCCCCCCCCCCCCCCCCCCCCCCCCCCCCCCCCCCCCCCCCCCCCCCCCCCCCCCCCCCCCCCCCCCCCCCCCCCCCCCCCCCCCCCCCCCCCCCCCCCCCCCCCCCCCCCCCCCCCCCCCCCCCCCCCCCCCCCCCCCCCCCCCCCCCCCCCCCCCCCCCCCCCCCCCCCCCCCCCCCCCCCCCCCCCCCCCCCCCCCCCCCCCCCCCCCCCCCCCCCCCCCCCCCCCCCCCCCCCCCCCCCCCCCCCCCCCCCCCCCCCCCCCCCCCCCCCCCCCCCCCCCCCCCCCCCCCCCCCCCCCCCCCCCCCCCCCCCCCCCCCCCCCCCCCCCCCCCCCCCCCCCCCCCCCCCCCCCCCCCCCCCCCCCCCCCCCCCCCCCCCCCCCCCCCCCCCCCCCCCCCCCCCCCCCCCCCCCCCCCCCCCCCCCCCCCCCCCCCCCCCCCCCCCCCCCCCCCCCCCCCCCCCCCCCCCCCCCCCCCCCCCCCCCCCCCCCCCCCCCCCCCCCCCCCCCCCCCCCCCCCCCCCCCCCCCCCCCCCCCCCCCCCCCCCCCCCCCCCCCCCCCCCCCCCCCCCCCCCCCCCCCCCCCCCCCCCCCCCCCCCCCCCCCCCCCCCCCCCCCCCCCCCCCCCCCCCCCCCCCCCCCCCCCCCCCCCCCCCCCCCCCCCCCCCCCCCCCCCCCCCCCCCCCCCCCCCCCCCCCCCCCCCCCCCCCCCCCCCCCCCCCCCCCCCCCCCCCCCCCCCCCCCCCCCCCCCCCCCCCCCCCCCCCCCCCCCCCCCCCCCCCCCCCCCCCCCCCCCCCCCCCCCCCCCCCCCCCCCCCCCCCCCCCCCCCCCCCCCCCCCCCCCCCCCCCCCCCCCCCCCCCCCCCCCCCCCCCCCCCCCCCCCCCCCCCCCCCCCCCCCCCCCCCCCCCCCCCCCCCCCCCCCCCCCCCCCCCCCCCCCCCCCCCCCCCCCCCCCCCCCCCCCCCCCCCCCCCCCCCCCCCCCCCCCCCCCCCCCCCCCCCCCCCCCCCCCCCCCCCCCCCCCCCCCCCCCCCCCCCCCCCCCCCCCCCCCCCCCCCCCCCCCCCCCCCCCCCCCCCCCCCCCCCCCCCCCCCCCCCCCCCCCCCCCCCCCCCCCCCCCCCCCCCCCCCCCCCCCCCCCCCCCCCCCCCCCCCCCCCCCCCCCCCCCCCCCCCCCCCCCCCCCCCCCCCCCCCCCCCCCCCCCCCCCCCCCCCCCCCCCCCCCCCCCCCCCCCCCCCCCCCCCCCCCCCCCCCCCCCCCCCCTCGGTGACATATCGTACCTCTTCTTCCGCAACTAGGCATGAAAATATTGGAAAAAGCACGATGTGAGGAGATCTATGGGACCCGATAAAACTCGCCCTAGGCTACTGCCGAAAATAAGGATCTTAATCTCACACCATTAAAGTGTTTGCTTTAATCCGCCTATAACATAAGTAGGCTACCTAGCGACTGGAAAAACACTATAGTCCTGTCCATAAAACAGGTGAGCAGCATAAAATTGGAAACTACTAGCCAGTAAGTTTAACTAGCGTAGCTGCTAAGATTTTGAAGTTTATCCTCACGGTACTGCTTAAGTATTTAGATGAACATCTAATGCTATCTGAAAGCGGAATGACCTTAGAAAAAGTCATTCATGCATCGCGCATTTATAGGCAGCACGAGAGCTGGTGTATTTGTAAAATTGATAAGATCCCCAGTGATGTAGTCTACAATGATTTTATCACAACTTATGGTAAGGTATTTACTCAGGGATGTTCTATAAATTATAGAATATCGGATTTAGAAGCAGCTTACTCTTGAACATAAAAGATTTCGGACTTCTACAACGGCACAATGTATGGGCTAATTTAAACATTTTAAATAAAAACAATGCTTACTGAAGTATATGAAGGTACCGTTTTGGGCGATGTTAATCGTGTATGCAAATGACCTTCCTAATCTATTGTCATCATAAATTTTGTTATGTGCTGAGGATACTAAATGTTATAAGACTCTTCAGAACGACCCAAATATGGTAATGTTTATCTGTAAAGACTATGGAAGACATGCGCACACAAACTTCTGTGTTTCCATAAGAACGCTAACATTAGACATCTGAAACAATGAAAAGCGACGGGTGTAAAATCTTATTTGCTTGTATGAAAATCCCTCCATGTTTCTTTTGTATTTAACAGTCCCTTAACTTTTATTTTGTCACTTTGTTGTTCTCTGACTCTGCAACAGATCTTGTTTTCTTCTGTTTGCCATTTTTTATCACAATAGTTTTGGGTTTTGCTCACAATCAGGTTCTTACATGTCCTTTCTTGTTAGCATATGCCATTGATCTTCAGCTTTGTTTTACCAGGTTTCGAGGTCTTATTGTAAGCCATATTGGCTTGATATGTTTCTTGTCTATGTTTGAGTGATTTAACTCAGTTGGTTGGTTGCAGTCATAATTTGGCTCATTCATTTGTTAGGAACACTTCTACTTGGCCAAGTAACTAATTTGATGTCTATTTACTACCTATTTGTTGTGTTATAGAATAATTGTACAACTTGCTTGAATCCCTTTGGCTGTATAGGGAAGAGGAACTGTTGAAGTTTGTGTACTAAATTTGTGTTAATTGTTAAATATAGCACCACGTTTCGCACTAATACATTGTGTTATTGGACATCCTATTGCAAATTCGTGCCTGACTCAGGAACCGGCTGGCTATATACAGAAACGACGTTAACTTCCCAACGTTATCGGTAGTTTTTGGTCTTTACAACTAGTACACTGATACAACTATATTTTCTAATGTTGCACATTTCGCTTCATCTCTGAATATTACCTTTAGCTGCATTCTGCTAATTTTGGTACCCCCATTTACTACACTTCCATGCATTTCCCATTTAACTTCGTTGTTTACACAGTGGCCCCGAACCATGACATAACCATTAGCAAGAATTCGACCACTTTGTTAACTGATGATTTGTTTAGCATACCTTGGTGGCATTATCATAATTTTTATTATCTAGTCCGGCACGAATTTTGTTTACTCTGCTAGTGGTTTTTGCCTTACTCTGTTTTTCAGCATTCTTAAATATATAGTTGGCAATTAAATTAGACACAGACCTATACCCCACAGTGAGGCCGTTTGGAAGATATAACCATTATTACCTGACCTACTTTCCATGGCTCACCGACAAGGGATTTTCGCAAACCTTAATATTTAGTCACCTTGCCCACAGGTGCACAAACGTTATCCTTTCTGATCCCCATCCACACATTTGGATATCGCTCCTCACGTGTCTCCACATTACTATTATTGTTTATCTCATCCCACTATGTTTGTGTAATCAGTCAGCTAAGCTGCGGTCTGATGCGTTCCCGCTGATCTTATTTGTAAAAATGGCGTGCTCCTGATATCAGGGCATAAGTTGTCATTATTATCATTTCATTAAGGTATAGAGAGATAAAGAGAATCTTCAGACACTAGAAAAACGTTCTAGCACTTGGCAACTCCCAGGGAATACCTTCAGGCCCATCTTAATATTTATTGGAGGCCAAGGAATAAATGCAAGAAAAACAGATATTGTCGGTTCTACTTTGTCCAGTTACATATTAAGCTAGGAATCACTGTCAGCGAGGATATAAAAGTAACTGAGTGGTTCCGTGCTAACGACTTCGTACTCCACATTTACGCTATTGAAACCTTAATGCCACATATTCGCAGCTGGTCCTTGTATACGAAACATACTGAACTAATGGAAGAGATTCAAAGAACTTAAAATTTGTTGATTCTGTAAATCCTAAGGCCTCTGTACGATGAAGACTGACGAAGGAAACGCACCCCATCCACCATACGGAAGAATTAGGGTGATCTAATAACATTCTTCAAAATAATTGATTATAGGTTGCGTCTCTATACACCCGCCTTTCTTCTGTCCTCTGTAACAGAAAATTCACGCAGACACTCCAAAAATGTTCTCATACTTTGAACCTGTCATCAGTCAGTTGATTATGTGCCCCCTACAGAATGGTCAACAAGAAGAAACCTTTACCTCAGTCATTCGTTGCAACTTCCACCTGCTGATAGGTTCAAAAGGGGTTGGTTAAATTGACAGGCTCCTATCGTCAAGATTAACGCTGGCTTTCTAGCCTTCCGTCTCAACCAAGCTGGATTCAAGAAGATATTGGGAATTAGGTGTTGGTTGCAAATACTCTGCATGGCAACCCACTTCAAAACATGTTGACGAAACCCGACTTGAGCTTAATATGTACAAACACCTCAGACACCGAGGTGAATCATATGACCAGTGTGGCAAAAGCATATTTAAACATTATCCTGTATCAATTGGAAAGTAATAATGTCGTAACCCCACCAACTATAGAAAAGGATTCAATCCTTGTAGGGAAGGTTTAGCATTAAGATATCAATTGGGTTGTTGGCATATAATGCGCCTTATTTAAAGATCATATTAAGAACTTAGCCGTTTTGTTTTATTTACAGAAGAGTATTTGAAAACGTTATAAGGACGCATAAAATACCAAAGACGTGAACAACTCCGACAGAAAGTCTAGCGTCGAGAAATCTAAATGGACTGCGAGATAAACAGTCGAGCATTTCTCACCACAAGGCGACTTCACAACCGTGGACGCACTTTATACAGTGAAAGCCTGCTCCACTCGGAGTGCCATAACAACCTTCACTGCGTCAGACCCATTGGAGGACAGCTACATGCAGAAGCTTGACAGCTATGCTAATCAGCACGGACTGCCACCTACTACCTGGAACAGAGGAGAAACTTACCAACTCTCTTGTTACCAACATTAATACACTAGTTTGCACTACACTATCAACCATCTCAAAAAAGCTCGTTGATTTACTTGAATTTTTCGTCTATTACGTATATCTATTTATTACCTATTACTGATTAAGCAACTTAATGCCTAATGTTGGACTTCTGATAGTCACAGCAACTTCTATTGAAAATGTTGTTAGACAAAATGTCAAAAGATAATAGTAAACACTGGGACAGTCTCAGCCATATAACAAACAAATAAGACAATTTATCTCCCAAACATTTAGACACAAGCTCGAAGAAACTAAGTGGTTTACATTAGCACGTCATAAAGATATTGGGTATCTTTGATATTAGTCGTTAGATCGCGGGATATATAATCGTAGAGCTACGTGATATGGAAGCGTTGAAATTGTCTGCAGTGGAAGTTAACTTTTACTTCAACGCTTTCGATAGTTGTGATGTAGACAGAAGTGGAAAATTATCAAGCGATCGAGTGAAAACTTTTTTATCACGCTTCGGCATTTCCAACGCCTTAATACATGAGGTAATTTTCCTGTAGTACTTTTGACACTGTAGATTATGCAATTGTCAAATTCATCTACATCCAGCTTGTGGGGACGGGCAAATTTCTTCACAGCTCTGAAGTTTGTTTCTCTTGCTCAAAGCGGAATTCCCGTGTCTAAAAACGAGCTATTCAAATATAGTATTTGAAGTTCATTAAATGCCTATACTTGTAGGAGGGAATCTTCCGCTTCCAATAATCCATGACGTCTGTGAACCACCACTAAAAAGTAATATATCTAGAGAAGATTGTTCGGCTGTCAACTCTGTAAGACACAATTTTGTTAACCTGCCTTTTGCATAGTTCAGGTCTCCATCATGGATTTTTACAACTCGAGCAGACGACCTGATCAGTATATTAGTCACATAGATGAGTTCAATAGCAACGAGATAACTGTGAGTGCCGTTGTAAAAGGTGATGTAGACAAGTCCTTTGGTTTTACTTGGCCTAAGTGTTACGATGATGAACAAAGTATGTTTCTAGGATTTACATAAATTGTCATGAAATAGTCATATCTTCTCTTTGGTTTAAGTCAAGATAATGTTCAGTATGTTATAGTGCAATGATCATTACAGTATTAGATGTAGATAACAAAGTAGTTATAGACATCAACCACTTCAATTTTGGAAATGTTATCAGTCTTGGTGAATTTGTCTTCTAATGAAATCTCGGCATATTGAGGAAGCTCACTTAACTTTCCCAACCTGTCTCACCTATAGCTTAAATGTAGAGCTCGTCTGCTAGCGAGAAGATGGGATAACCCGTTGATGTCAGTCTTGTCTTAACAAATGGCAACTCAATATGACCTTTGAAAATAGACTACGTTTATGAGTTACGAGTCACCAGTCATATATGTTCTCGAAATACTTTAAGCACTTTTCGAAGCCCTCACTATTCAGTACTGAGGTTAGGCCAAAGCTAATAGGGAAATATAATAAGTCGGTTGACTAGGTTTTGAGCCCTCATATACCGAGATGGTTGGGATGCATACATATATGTAATCACTTCCTACCTTGACGCCAGATGGTAAGGTAGCCAAACCACAACGTGACATTAATTCATGAAATTGTTGACTATTTGTTTGAACCCATACTGGTATGTGCTGACTACCTAGCTAAGGACTACACAATTATCATAACCAATTGCTACAGATGTCAGTTGACATGGCTCAGAGTTCATCACTATATCACAATCGCATTTCCTCCTTATCTTCCCTTGTATCTTAAGCCTTAAACAGCAAGTTGTTATTGATTTTGTGACAGTTTTAATTTTGTTTTTATAAGAGTAACGAATGGGTAAGATAGGCATCATGTAATATCGGGAAGCATTATATGTTAGCTAGAAATATGATTTCATTGTCAAAATTCTTAAAAATGGTGCATACCTAAACAAATGATCTATTCACCTACAGTCAAATGTTCATTAAATCAACTTCAGATTTGCCAATTGTCACTTGTTTTCTTGAAGTACTATTAGTTAACATATATGTTCACTTAAAATAAAATATGAAACGAAGACCTTACTACTACAGACACATGTTCGGAAGCCGGATGGCCCAGAAGTTTTAGTAAGGGACGATGATGGTTTTAGTTTTGCGAATTCTCGTTACTTTAGGACTGGTCATGTTTAGACAGTGATGCTTTAGTAAATGAAGAGACAGTTAGTAGGCTTTATTTTAAGTAGAGATGTTATCACCTAAACATGGATTCCCCTTGATTACTTATCCTAAATAAAAAAATGCTTGCTTAATGTTATGCTGTTATTTTACTGCTGAACACTTTCCTATCTTATTAGAAATTTTGTTTACTCATTAAGGTTTAACCGCAATTATTTAAATACCACCATATTATAGTAAGCAAAACACAATAGAAACGTTACATTCATGCTTTATAATGACAAATCACTAGGTTGATGCACCTGGTGAGAAACCGCGAAATAAAACGAATTCACATTATTCTTTTATAATTGTCGTTTTTACCTTAGTAAAACTTATTAAGGGGGAGAAAATCATAGCATTTTCTTAAGAAACGTCTCCTTACTTACTATCAAGTTTGAATAATGCAAGAACGACAACATTTGCAGAATACTTTGAATCCAATGTATTTCGTTGCATTCTCATCAGCTACATACATGCTATTGATTTTAGTTAACTCAAATTATTAATACACATTTATTTTGTCAATTGAATTGTTTATCTGATAACATCGATCTATTGAAGATTAACTACTGATTCCTTTTGAACACAAAGGTCAGGTTTCAATCTTCTGATTGCAATGGCATCAACGAATTTGAATAGAATCGTTTTATGTTGTTTATTGATGGTTTCAAAAGCATTTGTTGCATCGACCTCATGTCTCGTGTCTAACAAATGGCGCATAATTGAACTTCTAAAAACGGTTGCTTCTTTCAAGCACAGGTTTTTTGGGATATGTTCAATAAATCGTAAATTGGCCCGTCTTTCTGTCCTTCCAATGTACCTGCTTTTGCAAGTACATATTTCCCCAACCATACAATTCAAAATCATGATTAGAGCTCATTATGACGCAATAAAACAACTACTAAATTACAACAACCTACTGTTATTCAAACTAGATAAAGGTTCTTAAGTAGTATTAAAGAATAAATCCGAATATGCACAGAAAATGCTATCGATTCTGGAAGACACACGTAAATTCAAAGCAGAAAAATCAAACATAGGCAAAACAGCAGCACTAGAAAACCGAGTAACTAAACATCTAATAGAACTACTAAGACAAAAGATAATTGACAGCACGATACAAAATGAATTGAAACCACGCGGTTTGCGCCTACCATTCATGTATGAGCAAGCCAAATTACATAAACCTGAGGTACCAAGGAGACCAATAATTTCCATGAGCAATACACCATGTTACAAGCTAGCTTGCTGGCTGGCCAACAAATTAGAACCGATTCGAAAAGAGCTGTCTGCATTCAGTTTAAAAGATGCATTTGATTTCGCTGAACTGGTAAGTCAAATAAATGTATCTAGTAAACTAATGGTATCCTATGATATATCAGCATTATTTAACAATATTCCCCTGGAAGAAACCAATGACATAATAAGTCAACATTCCGAACAATTAACCATACCGAAAACACAACTTAAGCAACTTATACAGTTATGCACAAAAAACGTCCAATTCCAATTCAACAATAAATTATACTGCTAAGCAAATGGTGTAGCTATGGGAAGCCCTTTAGGACCAGTACTCGCAGACATATTTATCTCTAATCTGGAAAAAATAAAGTTAGTGCCTGCAATAAGCCAAATGATGCTCTGCAGAAGGCACGTTGATGACACAGGTATTATATGAGACGACATAAACCGAGCAGAAAAACTACTTCAAATCTTTAGTGAAGCTCATCCCAACATCAAATACATAATAGAGTACGAAAAGAACAATATCTTCCAATTCCTAGATCTAGAAATTTCACAAAGAGATGACGGAGCATGCCAAAGATTTGTATTCCGGAAAGATACATGGAATGGACAATACCTCCATTTTCATAGCTTTTGTCCAATCAGTTATAAACGTAGTATAGTCAAGTCACTCTACTGCACAGCTGAACGACTGCGTACAGCTGATAAACATGACGATGAAATTGCAACCATAAAAGAATGTCTTCAACAAAGTGGGCACCCTGAAATATATATCGAAAAGTAATAGATGTAATCGAAAATTCGAAGCTGAGAAACCCGGAAAAAAGGGTATTTATTCAACTAGTATTTAAAGGAGATCAAGTAGCCAAACTATTTAATCAAAGACTTAGTAAGACCATCAAACAAACATTCCCTGCGGCCAAACTACTAACGCCCAACAAAACACGATGTTTAATAAGTCGAACAAAAGTTGATAAATATCCGTCTCATATCACCTCCAATTGTATTTACCAGTTCACATGTACTTGCAAAAACAGGTACATTGGAAGGACAGAAAGACGGGCCAATTTACGATTTATTGAACATATCCCAAAAAACCTGTGCTTGAAAGAAGCAACCGTTTTTAGAAGTTCAATTATGCGCCATTTGTTAGACACGAGACATGAGGTCGATGCAACAAATGCTTTTGAAACCATCAATAAACAACATAAAACGATTCTATTCAAATTCGTTGATGCCATTGCAATCAGAAGATTGAAACCTGACCTTTGTGTTCAAAAGGAATCAGTAGTTAATCTTCAATAGATCGATGTTATCAGATAAACAATTCAATTGACAAAATAAATGTGTATTAATAATTTGAGTTAACTAAAATCAATAGCATGTATGTAGCTGGTGAGAATGCAACGAAATACATTGGATTCAAAGTATTCTGCAAATGTTGTCGTTCTTACATTATTTAAATTTTTGAAGGGAGCAAATTGCATGATACATTACGGGATTACCAAGTCATTGAAATGCTTTACGATAATACTCCGAAACAATTATGAGTAACTAGTGTTAGTGTTAATTTGCGATAAACTAGTAGAAAATGAGCTGGTTCTTTTGATAGTCCGGAGATATTATGTGTCTTTGCCGTTAACTTATCTAAGCTGCCTGGTTGTATTACAATTTGCCTTCCTAAACAGTTCGTTTATCTAGGATTTTTTAAATGTTGGGCTGTGTAGTTTATTTGGACGCTTGTTCGACTAATTGGTATACGACCGTTTAATTATTACATAAGTGAAGCACGATAGTACCTATATTCTGTAACCTTATTTCCTAGACTAAGTTAAACGTCATTTAATGCAACTGATATGATTACCCAATTTATATGAACAAATACACCCAGTAGTAACTACTAATCTTGGTTTAGCCACAAATTCAAGGTTGGGTAAAAAAACAAGTTGTTGAATTCAAATATTACAATGACAATATAAATTATGTGTTAGTTCGTCGTGTAAGTTCATATGGAATATAAAAATTAAAAAATCTGACAACAGAATTTAAAGTTTAAGACATAAATTTTGCATTACTGTTTGATAGATGCTACAGATAATATAAACGTTTAATAAGTTACTGTAGTTAGCCTAGTGATATTAAAAACTGTGGCAAAAGTAGGTGAAACCAAAGAAAGTCAAATCACTATGGGATTTAATATATTTTACCTGAAAAAACACACTTTTTGTAGCAGTTTGTTGTCGTTAGAGTAATTAAGAACATGTAGCAGTAAATAATCCACAAAATAAATAGTTACATAGGTCCTCGACATTAATGCTGACCATGTTTGTTTTAGCGGACACTACTAGTTGAAGGGCTCGGTCACGCATCATCAACGCTACCTTGGGTTTATAACTTACAAAATCGGGAGAAGACCAGATCCAGAGAACCCCCAAGAAGTGAATGCTATGCCGAGGCTGATAGATGTACCCTAGCTACGATCCCTTTTGGGTCTACCTAGTCATTATGCAGATTTTATCCCTGACCTTCATCGCCTACGTGCTTCATTGAATAACCTGCAAGCAAAGAATGCGAAGTAGGATTGGTCTGAGTGTTGTCAAACTGCATTTGAGAAGATCAAGAAAATAGTAGTCTCGTGTTTGTTGCTGAACCACTACGACCCATTTTTATCTGTTATAGTGGCGTCAGACGCTTCAAACAACAAAATTGGAGCGATCATTTCTCACATCGTGCCTGGCGAATTACAGAAAGCAATTTCGCATGCAGCTAGGTCTTTAACTACAGCAAAGCGTAACTACAATCAGATCCAGAAGGAAGCTTTATCGATTATCTTTGCCGTAAAGAAGTTCCACAAGATGATTTTCGGACGCCGGTTCACGCTCTTAACTGACCACGGACCGTTGCTAGCTATATTCGGGCAAAGAGAGGGATTGCAGTATATACTGCCATTAGACCTGCAAAGATGGGGAACCACATTGTTGGGTTACGGCTTTAAAACTAAATACCAATCTGCTGCTGATTTCTGACAAGCTGACGCTTTGTCAGGACTTATTGGTCCTCAAACGAATCAGGCAGAAGTACGTCGAGTATTTGAAGACGCAGTTGACGGCCTACCTGCTACTTTTAAAGCCATCAAAAGAGCTACGGAGGATGACAAGACATTACGAGGAGTTAGAGGTTATCTTCTCACCAAGTAGTTAAATTGTCGTTCTGAAGGAGAAATGCTACAATATTTCCGCAGGCGAGACTCACTCATGGTTGTTGATCCGTGCATTATGCTCGGTGACAGAATTGTTGTTCCAAAAACATTACGCCAAAAGGTCCTGGAAGCAATCCTACAGCGGTCATCCTGGCATCAACAAAAATGAAATTATTAGCTCAAAGCTATGCCTAATGGCTTACTATGGGTCGGGACATCGAAACTAGATGCCTCAATTGTTCTTTGTGCCTGCAAGCAACAAAAAGTCCAAAGAAGTGTGAACCTCAGAAATGGAAAAAACCTAATAGTCCTTGGGAAAGATTGTATGCAGATTTTGCAGGGCCGGTACGAGGGAAGATGTTTTTAGCCATCGTAGACGCACTTACCATATGGCCACAAGTCTATGCTATGTCAAGTTGTACAGCCGATGAAACAATAAGTAAATTGTCTGAAATGTTCAGTTATTTTGGGGTTCTGGAGACCTTGGTAACTGACAACGGCTCAAAATTCGCTTCAGAATCATTTAAGCACTTCTGCAGAATTAATGGAATTACGCATGTACGCTCCCCACTATATCATCCTCAATCGAATGGATAAGCAGAACGTTTTGTCGACACATTTAAGACATCATTACTGAAGGGGGGGAGAAGAGGAGTCAAGCCAGTTAATTACTAAATTCCTAACAACTTACAGAACCACACCCAACCCTACCGTCGTAGAGGACAAATCTCCTGCTAAAGCTATGCTCGGAAGACGTATTTAGGCTCTATTTGACGTCAGGTCGCCACGTAAATCAGCTGATGGTTACAGTCTAAGTTAGACAATCCGGAGTTTTAACTTGGGTGATAGAGTGGTCATCAAGTCATATGTTAGACCCAACCGTTGGGAACCTGGAGTCATTGAATAAAGAATATAATATGTTATGTAGAGAGTACGTGAAGCATTCTGGAACTGGATCAGAAACATCAGTCAGATACACAGAGACAAAATGACCCTGAATAAAGTGGATAGACTAATAAGGCTGCCACGGGAGATAATTGCAGATAGTCCGATGACAGGAACTTCGACAGACACTCATAATCACTGGGTACCAAGAAAACGCCATAAGAAACCAGTTATCAAATTGCAGGTGAATCCAGGGAAGAAGTCTTATTTTTTAAAAGGCGGGATGTGTTGGGTAGGCTCAGAAAACCCCTTGAAAAAAGCTCAAGATGGCATAGAGATTAATAAGAAATATTGTGTCCAATCAAAGAGCAGGTAGTTTTTTATCGGAAACTTCTAAATGATGGGAAGTCACATGCTATATCTGTGATTGGACAATTATCTTATCACTACTATGTTTAGTAGGTTGTAAAATTCTCCAGAAGCCTGAAGGACATATATAATAATTTTCTGTACATAATTGAACTCTCGTAGTAAAGTGTTTTTGCAGTATTTCCTGTCTTCTCTCTCGTGTTCCTGTTGACGAGTAGTTTCAGCCTGGGGGTCGCATCATAGCTTAGAAGTCGAATCGTGCGGTCAACCTAGACGAAATAGCAATTGACGACAGTGATCTCGCGGTCAATAAAAAGATCCAAACCACTCGTCACGACACTAGTCTATGTAAAACTATATACATGTTAAATTCTAGTGTGGTATGCGTGATAAATCGAGTAGCAAAACGTTGAAATTTGCCTGGGTTTTTTAAAGAAATTTATCCTTATTGCTAGGGTTCGTTGTGTCATTTAAGGTAAGTATCACCAGGGTTTTTGCTCCATGCTTCCATTCAACTTTCTTATTGTCTAATAGTGGAAAAATCTAGAAAACTGATTATTTCCGCAGGCGAAGCTTACTTATTGTGTGCTTAACGTTTAAAGTCAACTCCTTAGTAGTCAACCTAAGTTGCTACACGTCTACCAGACACACACAGAGATGGTGCATACTATTGCGTGGAATCTTTATTCCAATCGTATTGAAGTTACTGTCTGCCCTTGGTCCTCGAAATTCTGATGGTAACAAAAATGATCAATTATGACATTCATGCCCACCAGCATCGGCATTAAGTGACCTGTAGCTACTTTAAAATGACCTTGGTATGGTAGATCTGTCGTTTCACTAGAACCTTCCACCAAGTACCGTAGTAGAAAACTCCAAGTATTCTGGCCAAAGCTGTTCGCCTTATGCATAGAGAATAGTGTCTAGTCATTCATATGAATAACACTGAAGTGCGCCTTGTATAAGACTAAGTTACGTATGTCGTATAAGCAGAGCAACATCTAACGATTGAACCCACTCGGACTGACAAGAGTAGATCGGAAACCAAAGATGGATGGAGAAGGAGTTACAACTGATCGTTAGTGTAGGGGCGCTAATGGGATAGCAACTTGTAGGCTGGCCAACTGGAGAGTGATACTCCCCACATTGTGTCGTTTCGTGATCTGGTGATCATGCCTTACCGAGTGCCTTCATTAAGTCCTGTCTGTTAAAACAAGAACGGTCAGCATCAATGACGAGAGTTTATGAAACTATTTACTTAGGGGATGATTTACCACTAAAACACTATCTGTAACCTTCACGACTCGAAATGGCCAGTGTTGTCGTACTGCATAATACCTCCAAACCTTGTCAGTTTGGTTGAACGTCTAGAGATAAGTAAATAATTCCTGTCAACTATCAGGTATGGTTAGAACTTTTTACACTCTACAAGCAACGTCACAATTCCTCTTCTCACTACTGACAACAGTGGGCTGGCAGTCATGCACTCATCGGTCTTAATTTACACTGTAGCCGATAATCATATGCTAGATAATTCAGGGTTAGACATTCAAGACGCTGTTTATCATCATGAAGACACAAATCAGCTAAAACATTCACCATCGTGTCATGTCACGCTTCTTACGTTATTGGTTTCAGCAACTTGAACAGCTAGGTGACAACTGACTTTTTAAATGTAAATCATACATACTTACCTGTAGTCGTTATGCAGTCCCCACAAACCACGTAAACTGGACAGAAACAAAGTTAATTTACCTCCACTAAACAATACTTGGAAAATTAAAATAATAAAAATTCCCAACACGATATGTATGCCTGAACGGGAAGTCATTGTATTAACCTCTTGGACATGTGAGTTGTCTGTTCGAAGTTTAATAAACTATCCTATATTTAGGTATTAAAATGACCTTTTATTTATTTTACTTGTTTTAATAATATCACTTATTCTTATAATAAATTCTAGCATATCACCCCATGGATGAATAAACTGTGTTTCACCTGTGGGATGAACTTCAACACAGATTCACTGTTGCTTTTCTAATTAACGCTCCAATACAACTAAAGATTAAAATCCGACATGTATTATATTAACATGCCATCAGCTTAATGAACCGACCTTCTGTCCAGAAACCGATTACAGCAATCGTGTAAAGATAACACAGCATCATAATTACTTTCACACACTATTTTTATTAACCCGTGATTATTGAGCGTCGCTCGGTAGTGGGATTAAAAACTGATATTCTGCAATTAATGCAACATTTTGCCACAGGTACGTGACAAAATCACAATTACATAAATTTAGAATTTTATTTTACATTATTAATATTAATTTTTTGTCAATATGACAGTTGATTTTAGCCTTAACAGTGATTTATGTTTGTTGATAGTAAATCCAAAAAGGCTAAAGGCTATTACTACTCGTTATTTATCATTTGTCTTCTGAGCTTGATACTGGTCATCTGTTAGCGAATACCCCATATATATGTATCAAGTCAAACTCATTTATTCCTTAGTGTAAGGGGAAGGTGTGATTTAAGGTCAATGAAGTGGCCAAAATTGGAGTTGGCATTCATCTTCATATGATCGTTGAAATTAAGGTGGCTTGTATGCATTACATTATTCAATCACACGAAACTGGAGCGATCGATTATGACTGTTGAACAGTTGATTTATGTCATAAAATGAAAAAACGTCGCAAGAAAGTATAATATTTCTACACCTTTCCTCATTATTATTACAATACATCAGTAACCAGCAACATTTCCCTTCGTAAGTGTGGACCGAGTTACGGGAGCTTTTAGACGATGAATAATGACGAGTAGTTAAAGCGGTTATGTCACGCTGCCTAACTATTATCAGCAAGAGTATCAGTAAATGACCAACACAAATAAATTTGGCAGGCTAGTAATGTGAACAGGCAATCTGATTTTAGAAACCCAAGCTTGTCATTCAATCAGTAATAAACATAAAGATCAGTGCTGCTTTCCTACCTAACTATAGTTAACCAAACTGAAGGTGCACTGATGAGTTAAGTATCTCTGGTCTCTTGGTTATAAAGCCGTATCACGCCTATAGGTTTAACATCCGTGGTAGGTAGGTCGAAGTCGCTTTGGTGGTTATACAACCCGACTATGCGACACGACAACTCGTGGCTGCAACTAAACCTGCAGACACGTTTCAAAACATAAAACTTTAAACACATTTGTAAAGTTCAGGGAACTACGGAAACCGGCTACTAATTTAAAATTCCCAAAAGAAGGCAAAAATAATTTCGCAGTCAATTTTGAAGAGGCTATCAGTAATTCATTATCACGGACCAGTAGCTTCGAGTTATCCTACAGTTATTAGGAGAACTACTTGTTCGTAAGTGAGTACGTTTGAAACACTCGTTAGCAGTTAATAAAAACTAGGAACACGTGAGGTGCATTAACCGCAGGTTAATAAGATTATGTGTATTTGGCCAAAAAGATAATTCTATGAAAACTAGGTCCTCAAAATTGCCTCGGAAAAAGATAGGAACCGGAAACAATTGAAGCTTTCATTAACCGGGTCAGTCACAATGCGTATACGAGGCCAAGATAAGGGACAGCGTAGATGTAAGGAAATAGTTGGGATGAACACATTCAGCTCGACACTAAAACCAAATCCAACACATCTGAATGTGCTTGCTATAAAGGAGAAAAGCGCAAAATTAGGAAGATCTTTTATCACAGGGTCTCAAAACCAATCTCTCACCAAATTTGCAGTCATTAAAGTCTTACATGAAGACTGATAACCAAGAATAATAAAATGCTACAGCGATACTAACATTAGTTTAGTCTACAATCCATCTCCAATGCTTTTTGATGAAGTACCACTGTATTCCTTCAATTTTCAACTCGTCGCTTATCCAGAGGTTTCTAGGTGTAAATAGGCAGTATTTAAGCAACAGGTGAGCACAGGCCTAATCAGGTGCCAATCTAGACTCACGGTAGTATATATTCAAGATAATACAACCCATAACGATGACACCCAATTCATCAACTTGCTAGAAGTTACTCCTCTAACAGGATAGCTTCCCAAGAACCGCCTGTATACTATCGGAGCCATAGGCTTGTAATAGCATAGAAGAGGTTATGTGCAATACAGACATCGATGGAAAATTAAACAAACTAAACTACCCACTATCTGATTATCTACTTTTCACAGAAAAAGTGATTGTATTTGACGTGATCATTAACGAAACATCATCCTGGTGTTAAAATGTGTCATGTTACTGTCAGTGTTAAGCAGACTGCCTAACCATGAGGAAGCACTTTTAACAAGCTCCCAGGCACTAGGAACGAAGTGGCTTGTTTATCAAATAACAC
Organism: Schistosoma mekongi; assembly: GCA_034768735.1. NCBI lineage: Eukaryota > Metazoa > Platyhelminthes > Trematoda > Strigeidida > Schistosomatidae > Schistosoma > Schistosoma mekongi. The sequence goes on from JALJAT010000039.1 coordinate 77,399, forward strand.
TGAGATCCTACAAGTCTGATAATGCGCGCAGCCACATCCAACTACGTCTTCTCAATCACGAAACCACTGGGTCACATGACATCCAGTATACGGCGAGTGGCTGAGTGACTGCTCCGGACATTAAAGGATCGAAAAGGGATGATTTTACAGATAAGGAAACGGCTGACATCCTCAGTAACCGGTTTGCTCTAAAGCTCAACAAAACACACTAAGATGAAGGTAGCTTTTTTGTAATGAAACAGCTTTCAGGCTTATGTGAAATTATACTGACTCTGAAGATGGTACTCTGGAAGTTAAAGCTCTTTAAGCTAAGAACTGCATCATACTGCAGGGCTTTGCATGGTAATCGTGAGGCAATACACGGGAGTCATTTGTCAGCTTATATGTAACTAATGCAAACACCCACTAAAATGCTACTGACCCTCAAGAAAGTATAAGACGCCGATAACCCAATAAGAACAGGCCAAGAATCTGTTGAGGACAGTTAATCCTAGTAGGCGTTATATGTTTTTGACTTTTTGAAGGCCTCCTACACCGCACTATGTACGACACTTATTAGGAATGTGGCATATGGGGATTCACGGACTCCTTGCTATCCCGGCTAAGAACTTACATGAAAGACTGAGTGTTTTTCATCACAGTCGGTTGGGTTCAAGATACTCTATGGCCTTCTTATCAGGAGCTTCACATGTTACACTACATAGATTCATTCTATTTCTAGTCTTTATAAATGACCCACCAGGTAGGTAAGACCTTAGGATTCGCATGTACGCCGACTGCATTAACATGTAGTGAAAAATAATAAGTAAAGAGGACTCACGAGCTATCCTAAACGACTTTGCCGTGTAAGAACTGTGGACCGAAGAGAAAAGTAACAAATTTAACTTGGCAAAGTGCTATGCAACAAACACCTACCACAGTCATACTATTCCAAACGTAACAACAGAATGCACCTTACCCCTGATGTTTACAAACAATTTAGATGCATAAGGAAGCCTCATGAGCAATGCTGCCAGGGCATGCATTACACTGTACTGCATTCAAAAATAGCTTGCTGCAGTGACACCCAATATTTTCTCAGTATGGCGGGACTTTACTTAGAAAGCTACAATATCGTAGGCCAGCCAAACTGGAAGAAAGTTCCAGCCTCTATAAAAAGTTAAGTGATAAATACCCAGGTGCGAAATGGGTCTAAAGCATACCATATGTGTGTAGAACTCGAGAGCTATGCTACTTCCCCCCCCCCCGATGAAGACGAGTAAAAGAAGATTTCTAAAGTCCAGACCACCTCAGCGAAGAAATCCTACTACGAAAGAATCCTAATGAATAGTGTGCGAATCTACTGAATATCGCTCATCACAAGGCCGCTTTGTGAATTTGTGTCCACTTTTAAGAGCTAAGGACATGTTTCACATGGAATGCTCTACCAGCCCGCAGATAGCTCAGAATAATTAAGCAAGATAAGCGAATTTAGATAGTCAAAACCAAATGTGAAATACATGTGTGTTATCAGTTATCCTAAATGCATCAAATAGAAGAAAGTTTATAGTAATTCGGCTTACTTGGTATGAACTGCGACTTTCAACAAAGTAATATTACACTCAATAAACGATGGATACGGTATCTTGAGCAAAATCAGGGCTATGTAAATGTAGCCAGAGACGAGGATTTCCGAAACAGTAGTGCCAATCGAACCCAAGGTTTCACTATGGGCACTACAATAAGGAACAGGTATTAATCGTTTGTTATGACACCAGGCAGTTGATTGAGAATAGCTAGTAGGGCGAGTACATGCATTTGACAGAAGGCAACAAACCGTAAAGGCAGGCGTACAGAGCAGCAAAAAGGTCATGGTCGGGTGTTTATCGTTTAAATGTTTAAATATATCCATAACATTAACAAACCTACGAGAATTAATGTCCTTAAGATACTCTACATGCCTCTATAATGACTGCCCTCGTCGTTGGTGTACTTTAAACCAAGACCAGGTTCCCATGCAATGTGACCTACTGTCTACCGCTCTGGTCATTAAGAAATTTTATCAATACAAACTCGCCGATGGGCCCTCACATCAATAGGTGAACTAATATATTCAGGAATACATGCTGCCTATACAACCCCCTTCCCATAAAGTTGCTATGATGTAAGTGACCAAGCAACTTACTGCTTGGTAGGTGTCTAAACACCACTAACTCCAATAAATTTCGAAATTCAAAGATAGAGAGTGATGAAAATTGTGGCTAAAAAATAGAAGTCCCGTGATAAAATCCACTATGGCAAATATATCAGACAAACTTTATTGTTTCAATAGACTTATTGAAGATAGATTAACTGCATATTGCACTGTAGAAAGCCTGGGGCTATTTTTATACGAAATACTTAAGCGTCAGATATTTTCAATATTTTATTCAACATTCAACAACTGTTTTGGATTCGACTTACCGACCCTGAGAAGACGTACCTATTCAATCTAATGTCGTGTTTTTTTGTAATAGAGATGAGAGCGCTACAGGAGTTTTAAGTGGTCACTAATGCCGTTTCTGTTTTCTTACATTGCAGGCAAGTCTAATGCAAACCGCCTGGAAGAATGTCGAAAGAAGCTTGAAGGGTTCAGATTGCAGGAGAGAAGTTAACCCCTCACATTTGGAACTCCCGCTAAAATACTAGGTGTATGCATGTACTTTTGTTTTGCCCTTATAATATATCACTTTTTACGGTCCACTTGGACTTCTTTCTATACCTGTGTTCCCAACGCGGTGGCAGGCATATACTAAGGCTAAGTCCGGGTCCGCTGCCTTTAGTGAACCCCAACCTACGTCAAACGCCCGCCAGCAGCATGGTAATGATTTACCCACAAGTTGAAAGATAAAATACATGACGACAGTAGTGCGGTGTGTATTCGTAAAATGGGGATATCTACGATTATGTGACGATGTTTTATATTTTATGTGGTCGGCTAAACCTCCATTACCAATAATTTGTGCCTGCAGGAATAAGATATTTAACAACGCGGCAGTCGCGTTGGGAACACAGGTATAGAAAGAAGTCCAAGTGGACCGTAAAAAGTGATATATTATATGGGCAAAACAAAAGTACATGCATACACCTAGTATTTTAGCGGGAGTTCCAAATGTGAGGGGTTAACTTCTCTCCTGCAATCTGAACCCTTCAAGCTTCTTTCGACATTCTTCCAGGCGGTTTGCATTAGACTTGCCTGCAATGTAAGAAAACAGAAACGGCATTAGTGACCACTTAAAACTCCTGTAGCGCTCTCATCTCTGTTACGATTTTTCTGTAACAGAGTTGAGAGTGCTGCAGGATGTTTAAGTGGTTGCTAATGTCGTTCCTATATTCGTACGTTGCAGGCAAGTCTAATGCAAACCGCTTGGGAGAATGACGCGGGAGGCTGGATGGGTACAGATTGGAGGAAGGAAGTTAATTCCTCATATTTGGTACCCCTGCCAAAATACCCTATATGCATTTGTGTTTTGTTGTTTATATGATAGAAAATATATCATTACCTCTGGTCTACCTCGGCTTCTTCCTATACGTTTGTTCCCGACGTGACTGCTGTGTTGTCAAACAATCTTGTTCCTTTAGGTACATATCAATTTGTCCTAATTCGTAGTTTTCGTTAATGTTATTGTTGTCACTCATTTCTAGTATTTGCATGTAAGTGCATCTGATGGTATTGCTGAGTTATTGGCTAACATTTTCACTTGTTTTTTAGATTCTTTTTTGCACCTCGCTTTGCATACTCTGCTAGGATACATCTTGTTAGACACAAATCTTTGCATTCCCAATGAGTGACAGCGTGAATGAAAATCTTCGAATGGAACCGCCGAAGAAGAGTGGGAACAATAGAAAATTGAAGATAAAGGGAGAAACAGACGAAATGATGGAAGTAGACGAACATGGTGTAAAAGATGAGGTTTACATCCCGGGTCGTTCACGTCCACTTGAGGATGACGAGGAGTTAGTTATGGATAAACGTGCCTATAGAATGTTCTACGAATTAGAAGTGGAGTCATCAAGTCTCAGTTTCGATATTTTGACAGATAACCTAGGCCTTGACCGCTGTATTGAGGTTAATGGTGAAGCTCACAGTGCCTGCATCATTGCTGGGACTGAAGCTTCGAAGGGTTATCAAAACAAACTTGTAGTCATGCGCCTGTATAATATGCTGCCATTCAAAAGAAAGGTTAGTTATAAAAAGACAATGCGTATTATGCCCTTCCTGTGCGTTTACCGTTAAGCTTTTAATGTCTGAGAATAGTAAAAGCACCAGGCGGTATGGTAAATAATTAGATGTAACGTATTGACATCTAACATCAATACTTCTTAGTCGGTCATTCCATGATATACGGGTGATGCTTTAGGGACTTCTGTGATCAAAAACGTGAAGCCTACACATATGTTCGGTTTTCATAATCTATGTTTTGCATTCGTAGGTTAGTAATGGGTAGGTTGCTGCACAGTATATTCAGCCTATCGTTGTGGGATGGATATCTCGCCTACGTCACAAATATGGTTTGGGAAAAGCCAAGGGGGCCTTCTCAATCCGTGCTGGTATTTCATCACCAACTCACCAGAGTTGATGAGCCTTCCAAGATATATGAAGTAATCGATGTACTCAACTACTTTACTCTCTATGACCAGTCTAGGCAGTGACACAAACTAGTCCTTCATATTTTTGAAAGAAAGCAACACATTTCAAATATGCTCGGATTGGTGCTCTATATGTCCAGAAAACTGCATTCCAGCGTGTCCATCGAATAGGACTATGTTGTCTTTGTATTCCATATCGACGAGTGAGTTTCCTGGATGGAGGAGTGAACGATACATTAAAGGGAATGCAAATTCTATGGATGGGAGTAAGAGGCAGCTCTGGTGAACATCACTTGAAGTTGACAGCTCTCATAACGGTTTTCCATAAGCACTAATTCGATCAGAGGTGTTCGAGTAGAGAGTTTTCACGTTTCGGGTACACCTGGTGACATACGCTGTCACATAATCTCTCGATCTACATGGTCGGAAGTTACTTTGCAGTCAAATAATACTACTATTTTCAGACGTCACTAAGTATGATTATATCTTAGAATATAACAGGGTGAATATCTGGTCAGTGAATCCTCGCTCAGATTTGAAACTAGCTTGGATTTCCCCAGTTTATTAATCCCTAGCGTCAGATGGTTATATTTGATAATATTTACTACACCATGCTAATCATATTGACTCTCCCTTTCTATGAACTTAGACTAGCAATTGAGGTCAGTCAGATGGGGCTACGTCCAATTTCCGGACTTGAAATTAGGTATTGGTCGATGTATATACACTGATGTATTCACTAGTTTATCCAGTCCCTAACTTTCATTTGACTTTTATTAGAAACAAGGTGGAGTCAGTATTATCGTAGGTTCCTTCAATATTTACGTGTAGTAAGTCGTTTTTTTTCTTACTTAACTATGAGCGATGCAGCTGGTACGTATGTTTTAGCATAAGCTACCACTCCATAATAGCACAAAACGAATGTCATAATACTAGAAGCAATAGTGATATCAGTGGTAGTAGAAATGAGTTAGACATTGAAAATGAGATTCGAAGAGGAAAAATCCATCCCTGGAAATAGACGAAGTAATTATTAAGCTCGAAATAGGAGAAATAAAGAATGAATGCACCTACAGCATTGTACCCGATTGTGAGTCATACCACTCAACTTGAACTGATGTATGCATATACCGAGTTCTACGTTATAACTGACTGACGTCTATCTGTTTGCTACGATGTTCACGCTGACCATAATCATTGATCCTGCGTTTATTACCATGGCTCAGTTCGCTAGTCGGCAATTTGGTAAAGTTACGCAGATATTTATGTTTGTTGATAACTAATATCTTGCGAATTTAAGTTTCATGTATATGATAAAGTGATGTGGACGTCAAAGCCCTCATGTGGTGCATTTTTAACATATTTTTTAGTATTATTATTTATTTGTTTGCTCATTTTTGAGTTTATACTGTAGTTATTTTCTGTTTCTCCCACAGAATTCTGCTGAAGATAGCCAGTCACATTCGGAGGACGAGAGTGATTCTGAAGAGGAAGGCTCAGATGCTGAACCTGATGTCGAAGCAGCCACTATCTTGCATCAAGGCGCAGTCAATCGAGTTCGAGCCAGACAACATAAAGGTCGATACCTTGCTGCATCCTGGTCAGAAAATGGATTGGTTAGCATTTTGCGTTTTGATGTCGAGTTTTGTTTTTCGGTCTTTGACTATAGTTAGATCATTGATACTAATCGAATGCCCTAATTGAAGTACGTAGTAGACTTCAATTCGTTGAACTGTATACTGACTGAAAAGTTTTATTATTAGAAGAGGTATAAAATTACAGTTTCCTGGTTACGTGTATCAACATGAATATTTGGATTCGTTCATTAAGCAAGGTTGCGTAAGAGCCTTTGACACAGAGCTTTTCTTGCAAACCTAACTTTACTGTTTACCCAATTATTAGTTTGTCAGTTTACGAATTCCGTTGTTAGTGCATCGTTGGGTCTTAATAAAATAATGGTCCCAACCAAGTTATGACTTTGTATTTTCAGCGTTGCTCTCATTTCACGTACCCACAGTATCAAAACTATTACATTTTTATGATGATTAGTTATCTGTCCCAAAGTGATCAAAGTTCAGAGTCACCCCACACAATTCAACTAGCAGCGAGTTAAAATGACAAACCCTGACTCATGGGTGCACCAATTTGCATATCCTGGAGATTTCTTAATGTAGTGTTTTATACCCCAGCTCTATTCAAAACATCGATTTTCTTTTGTTGTTGTAAAATGTCCATCATTATGTTAAACCTGTAAGTTTCCGGCCTTCTGAATCAGTGTAAACACAAGCTTACAGGAAAATTGTGTTCACTTTTATAATATGTATCTTTTGTTTGATATATTAGGTTGTTTATGATAGTTAGCCGATTTGAATGTCTATTTTTCTTTATACCTTGATTATTTTCCCTCATTTAGGTATTCATATGGGAATTAACCAGACCCCTTACAGCTGTAAATGATTCAGCTGTTATGGCTGAATATGTCCGTCATAACGAGTCTCCTTTGCCTATATTCACATTTGATGGTCACAGTTCAGAAGGTTTTGCTTTGGATTGGAGTCCTCACCCTAATTCTACGGGACATTTAGCTACAGGCGACTGTAATGGACATATTTATCACTGGCTACCTAGAGTAAGTGCAATTTCTGCTTATTATTATTAATAATCTCCATGCATAATTAACCTTGCTAGAATGTAGTAACATTGACATTAGTCATAATCACGAATAATATTGTCCATATTTTTTGATATTTTTGAAGTACATCTTGGTATTATAGCTGGTTTTAGAAAACTTATATACACACTATTTCTCATATATTTTTACTTGCAATTCTATCCTTTTCGAAGTAGAATGGCTCAGTCTCATTTAACTGATCTTGCGAAGCCAATTGATCAACACAATCGATTTATAGAAGACAAGTCTAAAACTGATTAGAATTTTAAGTAGTATTGCGGCTAAACGGTCCCATTAGTTGATTATGAACTTAATATTATTACTTTAATTATTCTCTAAACACAAAACTTATCACTAATGCTTGCCAAAATTTATGCGCCATACGAGTACAGAAATATTGTGTAGAAAATAAAAACGAAAGGCAGTCAAAAAGAGAAAAGAAGGCAGAGCTTAGTAAGACAACGAGAGAGTTACAAGGTAGTCGATATAGATCGGATAGAAATACAAGAAAGAAGTTACAGCACGTTTATGCAAGTTTCGACAGAAAGCTAGCATGATCGCCACTAGCTTTTATTCTGTCCCATATCCTATAAGGTCTCGAGACACTGGTTTGAACCATCTCTAGGACCTCAACCAGGAAGTGAGGATGAATTGATAAGAGCTAGTCCTATGCAGATTCCGTTTGTCCCACGTCTTCATATTATAAAGTGACCACTTCTCGGTTCCTTCCGACCAGTTTCGGCACCGGCAAATAATTCACGATATGGGAGCCACCACAATGACATTCATAAAATATGACAACTGATGCTGATGCTTCAAGGTGGCGACTTCACTGCACCCACATATACATCGCCAAATCTCAGCATTACTAACGTCCTGTTGCTACTGGGTATCAGCAATTCTTCGTAGATAACAATGATCGAACAGAGACACTGAACGACTTCGGCTCGGCGAGACAATGTTTCGTAAACACAGGGCAGAACCGCTCTCGTTGAGACGTTATAAACCCGACCTGTTACAGCCAGACTTACATCGCAACGACACCAAAGATAGCCTAGTTCGGCATAAGCCGGCTTTTAACTATCCTTAGATTAATCTCACGTGAAACACCATCACCAACACTCATCCAACTACCCAGGTACACGGACTTTTCGATTACTTCCAACTATTTACTACAAAGATAGAACAGGTACGCATTCTTGTCAGTCTTACAAAAGTTCATCTCTTTTTGTAGATGTCAAGTGCATACCATCCCTACGAATACTAATTGTCCGCTGATTAAGTTCGATTTGCATACCTTGTGTTATAGGAAATAGGACAGTATCATCTCCATACTCCAGGTCGAAAGGTTTCTAAAATAAAAAATTTTACTCCAACAACGTGCATCCTCCTCAGTATTGTTTTTAGAATGTCGTTGATTGGAAAGTTAAGGAATGAGGTGATTCGGCAACTCTGTCTCACCTTACCACTGGATTGGAACAGTCTAGAAAGATGGTTTGCACTATCACTCTGCCTGTGTTTGTGTACCGAGCCTTTAATATATGTATAAACTTTTCAGACATCCTTCTCCACCAGACAGTGTCAGAGCACAGTCCTACCCAAAGAATCGATATTAAGAAACGCAACGATTGTTGGCCTGCAATACATGTGACTGTGTTTCGACACTTCATGGAGAGCTAAATGTGGCCAACACATCAACAAAGTACGATGGATACGTTTAATTTAAAAGCAGTCATAAGTAGGCTTATTCCCCGATAAATATTACACCGATTACGTAGTCCATTCTATAGAACATTCAGTTTTCTATATATATATATATATATATATATATATATATATATATATATATATATATATATATATATATATATATATATATATATATATAGTACATTATAAGTTAAGATCCTGACCGTAGCTGCTACCTTGACGTGGTGGTCGGGCTCGCTATCGTGATGACCAGACCGAGCTATATTGGCTGGAACGCTTGTTCCTCTAGGCCCTACCATGCCAAGCAGGTCTGTTGGAGAGCGATAAGATTAAAGGCAGCAACCTAAGATCTGAGGGCGAAGTCGTACTGCTGACTGCAGCGGGGTGTGACAACAGTAAGGTGTTTCCTTCGGATAACCAGTATCTGCGGCGATGCTGCCTTCTCACAAAAGAAGGAAGGGGTTAGAAAAGGCCGACCCCAAAAATGTCACACCTCACCTTACTCCATGGATTTCCGTCTCTGGCAGTAGGGCCTTCTAAAGAACAAGGCTAACATTTCTAAAACTTTCCATAACAAGGTCGTGCATGATCGGCCTCAAGCAGTTATCCCTTGTGCTCTGCGATCGCGCTCCCGAGTCACTATGACCAATACTAATCCAGTTTCCTCTTCAGGTACCTCAACACGTATTATCCTTCCATGGTGTGGGGAGCCAGGAAGTGACAACGGCCCTCATACCTCTAACAACACACGAGATCAGCTTGTTCGAGGTCAAATCCCACCCTCAACTCTTAGTAACTCTTTATTCCCTACGACTAACCCGTTTAGCATAACTTTATCACCTCACGCCTCTAATGCTAATGGTTTGAGTTCACGAAACGTTATTCTTGGTCTCCTGAAACCTCGCACTAAACCATATATCAGAGCTTTTAACATTCAAACTTTATGCCAAATAGGACAATAAACCTTCTTAGCTATAATCCTAGATTCTTGCTCCATCGATGTCTGCTGCGTCTCTGAAACGCGTATACAGGATCCAAGTAGAACCATTCGCTTAACCTCAGCATCTCAAAATAAAGAACCGGCCCGGTCCACCTTTCGTGTTTCTGGAGACCCCACTGCTACCACTCGACGCCTTGCTAGTGTAGGTATAGCATTCAGTTCAAAAGCTGAACAGGCTCTCCCTGACTGGATTTTCATAGACTGTCGCTCATGCGCTGTCCGTCTAAACAGGACGGTAAGAACTCGGTAAGGTAGGGACACACGCCGTTGCCTCTTTGTTGTCGCTGCCTACACTCCCAGTGATTGCAACTCAGATGAAGTTAAAGATGAATTTTACAGAAAGCTTTCAGACCTTCGAAAAGCTAAGAGCACTGATGTATTCATAGTGGTTGGTGGTTTTAATGCCAAAGTAGGTAGACTAAACGAAACCGAAAGGCACCTAGATGTATCCTATGCTGCTAAGGCTCAGCGAAAAAATAATGGCAACCATTTTCTGTAAACATGCTAAGATTACCGTCTGTCGCTCGCAGGCATCAACATTAAACATAAGGAAAGACATCAGTTGACATAGAAGTTGAGAAGGCTATAGGGAATCTAAAGTGTGGAAGAGAAACGGGACCCGATGAATTAACCTCTTAGATATTTAAGGATGATGGCCCAGTTTTAACAGCGAGATTAACTGGGATCTTGGCTGGAATCTGGAAACTGGACATAATCCCATCTGATTGGTCTCGAACTCCAATCGTCCCGGTCTATAAAAAACGACAGAAGTCCTCTTGTAACAATTACCGAAGAATCAGTTTAACCAATATAGCTGGTGAAAAGCAAAGTCGGGAAAACCAAGGTGGTCCCAGACCTGAACGTGATTGTATAGACCAAATATTTACACTTAGACAGGTTCTGAAACATAGACGCACTTTTAGACGTCCAACAATAGCTGTTTTCTTTGACCTCAAGGCAACGTTTGACTGTCGATCATAAGATAATGTGGCAATGTCTGTCACTGAAAGGCGTACCGAAGAAGTACATCAACCTTATACAAGCTCTCTACTCGATTTGTCATCGACATGCTTTTAGAGTTAACATTTTCGACATCTAACTTCTTTGGGGTTGACCTCCTTCCAGGAGATAAATTCGTTCACTTAGAATATGCAGATGATTTAGTTCTATTGGATGAAGATGCTGATAAAATGTTGAATCTCCTTACTACCTAAAACATGAATGTAAGAATGTTTGGGATGCAATTTTCCCCATCCAAATGTAAAATGTTGCATTAGGATTGGCTTGATTCGGCACCGAAATTACTGATAGTGAGTGAAGTAGTTGAATATATTGACCACATCACTTATTTCAAGATTCTCATCAGTCCTGATGGTCTGGTGTCTGAGATCTTGGCTCGTATGCAGAAGGTTCGATTGGCATTTGCTAATTCGCGTCACTTGTGGCGTTGGTGAGATATCCGTCTAATGACCAAAATACGCATTTACTAAGCATGGCACCAGTCCATGAAGACATTAACAACTTGGCTGAATCATGTTAATAGGTGCAGGCTGCTTGGTTGGGGTTCTCGTGACGATCGTCACAGATGGTTAGAAACTTTGTATGATATGGCTCAAAGCCGTTCGCAATGGCGCAGGTGCATCTACTCCTTGTCTTCCTCCAAATTCTAAGTTTCTGAGCTTATCATAATTTTCTTTCTACTGAATCGTATTCTCCTAAATCTTATCTTTGATCTCTATTTCCTTTTTATTATTACTAACTCTGTTACTACCTCCCCTATTCTAAGATTTGATCCGATAATTTAGTCTCTATCTACTAATTGGGGCATGGCAACTAGTACGTATGTACGAAGTTCTGCATTGTAACTCACTGACTGACTGATTGGTTTAGATTATAACAATGCATACGTGGGAGTGATTATTCGGCTTCTTGATTAATCTGTCGGATTATCGTGCTTAAGTAATAGAATATGGCAAAGTTAGGGATTATCTGTAAGATATCGAGCTGTGTATAAGTCAGAATCGATAGGATTGGCTATACCTACTTGAGGTATAACACTTTTCACGGTTTTTTGGCGTAAGAATGTACACTCTTGAATAATCGGAGTAAATTGATGCGCTTCAACAAGTTGCAAAGAACCCACATGGACCCAATACTTATGAGCTCGACTTTTTAAAAAATCGTAAGAGACATGGCCTACCATTTTCAAGTTATCATGCGAAATGCAGCTAGTGCTCATTTATACTTTTTGGTGAACCAGCATTTGGCTTATAGCCTAACTCAAATTGATATTTGGTTACAACGGTAGCTACAGCCGTCTAACTAGTATTAATTCGTTTAGACCAAAACGTACAGAATGGAAATGGATGTAAAATAAAGAAAAAAAGTTTGCATTAAAATGACTGAAATTCATTTGAATGTGAGTCAACCTAAGAGGCAGATCGCTTTCATAATTTCTAATCATTGTAATTGTGCGTGGGCTGAGATACTGCTGAGATACTGTCCAGACCAACATAAGTCGTTAACTTAAAAGGCTACTCCCTGAGCTTTTATGCTTATGAACAATACACAAGTCGATGAAACATCACCGGGAAATGCAGCCCCATGGTAGCCGGTGACCAAAGTTAGTTCATACTCCTTTTGTTCCTGTAAGATCATAGAGCCCATGTACATCAGGGTTTTCCAACTCTCTTAGGTGGGTCCCCTATGTCCACTGACTCGATTTACGCGCCGGACGTAGTTTTTATCCTCTCGCTTCCATTCCAATATTGGTCGTGTCAACAACTGAAATGATATAAGGTTCAGCTTGTATTCAAAAGTTTATGACAAAAGTCGTTAAAAACGATTATGTTTTCTGCATAGTTGAAAATAAATTATCAAGTATATGTTCTAAATAAAACATTTTCGGCCTTTTTGATATCGCTGTTTGTTTTCTCAATCGTCATAGTAATGCACTGTTTAAATAAAGATGTGCTTGAATTTGTACTAAGGAATCATATATTGTATGTTGGTCATTTGACACATCCGACAACGCAATAAATCTCATAAATTTCGGTTTTCACCTCCACTAATTCTTGGTTTTGCAATTGTAACACATTTTATTGTAACAGACAGTTACAACGTAGAACTTGGTACATGCGTACGTCAGTTCAAGTTGCCATGCCTCAATTAGCAGGTAGAGATTAAATTGTCGAATCAAATCCCAGAGTAGGGAAGGTAGTAACAGAGTTAGTATTGATGGAAGGGAATAGAGACCGAAGACATTTAAGAAAATATGATTCAGTAAAGAGAAAATTATGATAAGTTCAGAAGCTTAGAATTCGGAGGAAGATGAGGAGTGGATGCACCTGCGCCATTGCCAACGATTTTGAGCCATATCACCCAAAGTCTGTAACCATTTATTACGAGCGTCACGCGGACCCCAACCAAGTAGTCTGCCACTATTAACATAGCTCAGCCCTATTGTCAATGACTTCATGGACTGGTGCCATGTTTTTTTTATTGTAACGATAATCATGATCACGTTGACATTATTCTTCTCCTTGGTATCTTAGTTGGGTAACTGCAGTTCCACTATTTAGGCACTTAACTTCCAATCATTGTGTCTAAGGATCAAACTCACTCTTACTACTGCAGTCTGAGTATCTAAGTAGCACGACTACTTTTTAAGCGTGTAGGTAATCGATTCCCATCAAGCATTCGTTATTCTAAATATTCTACGAATATAGGTGATATTTATATTTGATAGAAAGCGATCCCTTATTCGAGATAATCTTTGCCATCGCTTTTAGCTCAATGAATACAAAGTTTGTCTATTAACTTTGGTAGCTTGTTTGTGTCATATCAATATGCATATTTAAGTAATGGTGTATTATCTAACTACATTTGTTTTTTTTCTGCTTCTCAGTCTTCTGACTGGGTTGTATCAAAAAAGGCTTATTTAGGTCATACGGATTCTGTTGAGGATATTCAATGGTCTCCTACAGAGCCAACTGTATTTATCTCTGTTTCTTCGGATCGTAGTATACGCGTTTGGGATGTTCGCGCCCCGATGTCCAATGGTAGCATGCTTACAGTCCTGGAAGCTCATCCATCAGATATAAATGTTGCCTCTTGGAATAAATTGCAAGCTATTAATTTGCTGACAGGAGGAGACGATGGGTCTTTAAGAATATGGGATTTACGACTAATTCATAGTTGTCACAACGGCAGAAAAACAAATGGTTCATCTTTACCTGCATATACGCACTTATTTGATGTAAGTACCATGACCTATGATTTTACTGTAACTAGTCATGTATTTGGTAAATAATTGTAAGCCACATTTTTGTAATAATAAATAAAGTATTTCATTTAAGATCGTGTAAATGCATACCCAGTCAGTATTTTTTGACTTGCGAGCTGTCAAATTAGTTACAAAAGTCGATCATGAGGATAAGTAATTAGTAGTAGGGGAACCACAACCGGAGACTAACTGTTTGTCACTCATAAAGTCTGGTTTTTGATATATTTTCCTTTCTATTGTATCTTAATTATTGTCATTATTTTTTGGAACTTGACTTACCTTTAATTTATTTAAATTTTACTCATCACAATGCATGTATACCTTACACCAATGATTAATTAGTAATCCTGGAGCCTGGTAACGAATTTATCGAAAACAATTATATACCCTAATATCGTGTTCTTTTGACTAATTTTTGTCATGAGATTTTCTCAGTTTCAATTATTGTTGTAACCATTATAGTAAAATAATGTGTTTGTTGGTTTGTCTTTTAGTACCACAAAAATCCAATCACATCAGTAGAATGGCATCCAAATGACACTGGCGTGTTTGTGGCTACATGTGAAGACGATCAAGCCAGTTTCTGGGATATTAATTTAGAGCAACATGAACGAGGAATAACATCACCAAGTGAACCAAGTTCAAGTCATGAGGCAAATGAAGAATGCTTAGATATACCAGTTCAAATGCTATTTGTTCATAGTGGTCAAACTGAGTTGAAGGAAGCCCACTGGCATCCACAAATACCGGGTTTAATATTTACAACAGCACTAAATGGCTATAATGTTTTCCGTACTTGTAATATTTAGAATTCCCTGGTACTGTATAATGCGTAGATTCAACTCTGGTCTCCCTTTAATCACTTAATTATTGCATAATAGTTTTGTAAAGTGATCCGATTTTACTGTATATGAGCTTCTAAGCAAATGACAAATTTATTCAGGTTTCAGTATATATTTTGTCAGGATATAACTACTTTTGTACAAATAGGCGTAGTCAATTCATCCTATGTTCCGTTTTCATTTGCAAATAGGTAATCACAAGTAATAGGTAGCATAGTTGTACTATGGTACGCAAATTTCCCAATACTCATTACAGAATATGTTACAGCTGAAATATTTATGACATATGAAGTAAGTGAATATTATGCATTCGGTGTATATAGTAAAATAAAATATAGTACTTGAGGTAGTAGTTAGCTAACTACAAGTACACCCGGACTTAATTAAATAATGTAACTCATTAGCCAAATATATACTAGTCTATTGTGCGTTTACTCACTAGTAATATGAGAGTTAGCAACGCTTCATGGCTGGCTACCCAAACCATAGCAAATGAAGCCGGGTTCAAACCTGATGTCATGTTGAAAAATGATGTTGGTTTGCCTCCAGATCTAGAAATTTACCACGGAACGGTAAAGATTTGCAGTGCTGACACACTAGAAAAGCCAGTAAATCAAAAAAAGCTTCAAACGTTGTAGGTTTGCACACAAGTTCATCGAGAAATATGGCAAAGTAGAGGAGGGTGAATCGAAGGACCTACTACTAACAAGAGACCTCTCCTCCTCCAATTCTGATTTAAAGGTGACGACACATCTGTGACAATCAACTGAGGACTAAGAACAGCATTCAGCAATACGTATCCTGCAGCCAAGCTGGTTGTCATACAAAACAACATATTTTTTTTTACCACAAACTAAGATTGGTAGGTACTCCTTTCACGTTACTGCCAATCAGATCTATAGCTTTAAATGTTACATCGGCAGAACTTAGAGACTGGCCAACACTCAACTCCAAAAATATATCCCGAAGAACCCTCAATTGAATGATTTGGAAACATTTAATAATGCCATCTCAAGACATTTAATTGACACGGGACAAACGATTGATACTTTAAAATCCTTCAAGATAATTA
>JALJAT010000040.1:0-13741 GCA_034768735.1 Schistosoma mekongi
TGCCAGCCTACACGTTGCTATTCCATTGTCGCCACACTCACGATCAAATGATACACTACCTTTCCATCTTTAATTGCCTTTCTCATTATTCTCATTCGTATAAGAGTGAATTCAAACGTTAGAATCGTCCTGGTAATACCGTTAACGTAACTCGTCATATATCGGGTGCATTTCATTGGTGAGCACGACGTGTTCTGGACACATTATACCTGTGAGTTCGTTCCTGTTTTATAGTTTGTAACAGTATTTTGGTGTGATTATCATTTTTCTGTTTTTCGGATTTCACGACGCCTGGAAACGACCAGAAGTAAACGGAAGAGAACGACTACATTTTGTACAAATTTTTATGTAACGACACTTTAGCATAGGCACTGACGCCCAGAAGCTGCACAACATCCAAGCTATCGAAGGAACGTTTACCAATGTTTAACGCATTGGGTTTCATGCTTTGGCTGGTACGTCACGGGATCCTCACGAACCGATTAGTGGGCGGGAGTGAGCTGTAGCGGTAAATAATCCCCAAAATAAATAGTTACATAGGTTTCGACATTGATGCTGACCATGTTTGTTTTGGCGGACACTACTAAGTTGAAGGCGCTCGGTCACACATCACCACCAGATCACGTCACGCCGCATCGTGGAAAGCAATTCCCTCTCTAGTTTGCCAGCCTACACGTTGCTATTCCATTGTCGCCACACTCACGATCAATATAACTTCCTTTCCATCTTTAATTGCCTTCTCATTTATTCTCATTCGTAAGAGTGAATTCAAACGTTAGAATTCGCCTGGTAATACCGTTAACGTAACTTCGTCATATATCGGGTGCATTTCATTGGTGAGCACGACGTGTTCTGGACACATTCATACCTGTGAGTTCGTTCCTGTTTATAGTTTGTAACAGTATTTTTGGTGTGATTATGATTTTTCTGTTTTTCGGATTTCCACGACGCCTGGAAACGACCAGAAGTAAACGGAAGAGAACGACTACATTTTGTACAAATTTTTATGTAACGACACTTTAGCATAGGCACTGACGCCCAGAAGCTGCACAACATCCAAGCTATCGAAGGAACGTTTACCAATGTTTAACGCATTGGGTTTCATGCTTTGGCTGGTACGTCACGGGGATCCCACGAACCGATTAGTGGGCGGGAGTGAGCTGTAGCGGTAAATAATCCCCAAAATAAATAGTTACATAGGTTTCGACATTGATGCTGACCATGTTTGTTTTGGCGGACACTACTAAGTTGAAGGCGCTCGGTCACACATCACCACCAGATCACGTCACGCCGCATCGTGGAAAGCAATTCCCTCTCTAGTTTGCCAGCCTACACGTTGCTATTCCATTGTCGCCACACTCACGATCAAATATAACTTCCTTTCCATCTTTAATTGCCTTCTCATTTATTCTCATTCGTAAGAGTGAATTCAAACGTTAGAATTCGCTCCTGGTAATACCGTTAACGTAACTTCGTCATATATCGGGTGCATTTCATTGGTGAGCACGACGTGTTCTGGACACATTCATACCTGTGAGTTCGTTCCTGTTTATAGTTTGTAACAGTATTTTTGGTGTGATTATGATTTTTCTGTTTTTCGGATTTCCACGACGCCTGGAAACGACCAGAAGTAAACGGAAGAGAACGACTACATTTTGTACAAATTTTTATGTAACGACACTTTAGCATAGGCACTGACGCCCAGAAGCTGCACAACATCCAAGCTATCGAAGGAACGTTTACCAATGTTTAACGCATTGGGTTTCATGCTTTGGCTGGTACGTCACTGGGATCCACACGAACCGATTAGTGGGCGGGAGTGAGCTGTAGCGGTAAATAATCCCCAAAATAAATAGTTACATAGGTTTCGACATTGATGCTGACCATGTTTGTTTTGGCGGACACTACTAAGTTGAAGGCGCTCGGTCACACATCACCACCAGATCACGTCACGCCGCATCGTGGAAGCAATTCCCTCTCTAGTTTGCCAGCCTACACGTTGCTATTCCATTGTCGCCACACTCACGATCAAATATAACTTCCTTTCCATCTTTAATTGCCTTCTCATTTATTCTCATTCGTAAGAGTGAATTCAAACGTTAGAATTCGCCCTGGTAATACCGTTAACGTAACTTCGTCATATATCGGGTGCATTTCATTGGTGAGCACGACGTGTTCTGGACACATTCATACCTGTGAGTTCGTTCCTGTTTATAGTTTGTAACAGTATTTTTGGTGTGATTATGATTTTTCTGTTTTTCGGATTTCCACGACGCCTGGAAACGACCAGAAGTAAACGGAAGAGAACGACTACATTTTGTACAAATTTTTATGTAACGACACTTTAGCATAGGCACTGACGCCCAGAAGCTGCACAACATCCAAGCTATCGAAGGAACGTTTACCAATGTTTAACGCATTGGGTTTCATGCTTTGGCTGGTACGTCATGGGGTCCACACGAACCGATTAGTGGGCGGGAGTGAGCTGTAGCGGTAAATAATCCCCAAAATAAATAGTTACATAGGTTTCGACATTGATGCTGACCATGTTTGTTTTGGCGGACACTACTAAGTTGAAGGCGCTCGGTCACGCATCACCACCAGATCACGTCACGCCGCATCGTGGAAAGCAATTCCCTCTCTAGTTTGCCAGCCTACACGTTGCTATTCTATTGTTGCCACACTCACTATCAAATATAACTTCCTTTCCATCTTTAATTGCCTTCTCATTTATTCTCATTCGTAAGAGTGAATTCAAACGTTAGAATTCGCCCTGGTAATACCGTTAACCTAACTTCGTCATATATCGGGTGCATTTCATTGAGTGAATTCAAACGTTAGAATTCGCCTGGTAATACCGTAACGTAACTTCGTCATATATCGGGTGCATTTCATTGGTGAGCACGACGTGTTCTGGACACATTCATACCTGTGAGTTCGTTCCTGTTTATAGTTTGTAACAGTATTTTTGGTGTGATTATCATTTTTCTGTTTTTCGGATTTCCACGACGCCTGGAAACGACCAGAAGTAAACGGAAGAGAACGACTACATTTGTACAAATTTTTATGTAACGACACTTAGCATAGGCACTGACGCCCAGAAGCTGCACAACATCCAAGCTATCGAAGGAACGTTTACCAATGTTTAACGCATTGGGTTTCATGCTTTGGCTGGTACGTCATGGGGTCCACACGAACCGATTAGTGGGCGGGAGTGAGCTGTAGCGGTAAATAATCCCCAAAATAAATAGTTACATAGGTTTCGACATTGATGCTGACCATGTTTGTTTTGGCGGACACTACTAAGTTGAAGGCGCTCGGTCACACATCACCACCTAGATCACGTCACGCCGCATCGTGGAAAGCAATTCCCTCTCTAGTTTGCCAGCCTACACGTTGCTATTCCATTGTCGCCACACTCACGATCAAATATAACTTCCTTTCCATCTTTAATTGCCTTCTCATTTATTCTCATTCGTAAGAGTGAATTCAAACGTTAGAATTCGCCCTGGTAATACCGTTAACGTAACTTCGTCATATATCGGGTGCATTTCATTGGTGAGCACGACGTGTTCTGGACACATTCATACCTGTGAGTTCGTTCCTGTTTATAGTTTGTAACAGTATTTTTGGTGTGATTATCATTTTTCTGTTTTTCGGATTTCCACGACGCCTGGAAACGACCAGAAGTAAACGGAAGAGAACGACTACATTTTGTACAAATTTTATGTAACGACACTTCAGCATAGGCACTGACGCCCAGAAGCTGCACAACATCAAAGCTATCGAAGGAACGTTTACCAATGTTTAACGCATTGGGTTTCATGCTGTGGCTGGTACGTCATGGGTCCACACGAACCGATTAGTGGGCGGGAGTGAGCTGTAGCGGTAAATAATCCCCAAAATAAATAGTTACATAGGTTTCGACATTGATGCTGACCATGTTTGTTTTGGCGGACACTACTAAGTTGAAGGCGCTCGGTCACACATCACCACCAGATCACGTCACGCCGCATCGTGGAAAGCAATTCCCTCTCTAGTTTGCCAGCCTACACGTTGCTATTCCATTGTCGCCACACTCACGATCAAATATAACTTCCTTTCCATCTTTAATTGCCTTCTCATTTATTCTCATTCGTAAGAGTGAATTCAAACGTTAGAATTCGCCCTGGTAATACCGTTAACGTAACTTCGTCATATATCGGGTGCATTTCATTGGTGAGCACGACGTGTTCTGGACACATTCATACCTGTGAGTTCGTTCCTGTTTATAGTTTGTAACAGTATTTTTGGTGTGATTATCATTTTTCTGTTTTTCGGATTTCCACGACGCCTGGAAACGACCAGAAGTAAACGGAAGAGAACGACTACATTTTGTACGAAATTTTATGTAACGACACTTCAGCATAGGCACTGACGCCCAGAAGCTGCACAACATCCAAGCTATCGAAGGAACGTTTACCAATGTTTAACGCATTGGGTTTCATGCTTTGGCTGGTACGTCATGGGGTCCACACGAACCGATTAGTGGGCGGGAGTGAGCTGTAGCGGTAAATAATCCCAAAATAAATAGTTACATAGGTTTCGACATTGATGCTGACCATGTTTGTTTTGGCGGACACTACTAAGTTGAAGGCGCTCGGTCACACATCACCACCAGATCACGTCACGCCGCATCGTGGAAAGCAATTCCCTCTCTAGTTTGCCAGCCTACACGTTGCTATTCCATTGTCGCCACACTCACGATCAAATATAACTTCCTTTCCATCTTTAATTGCCTTCTCATTTATTCTCATTCGTAAGAGTGAATTCAAACGTTAGAATTCGCCCTGGTAATACCGTTAACGTAACTTCGTCATATATCGGGTGCATTTCATTGGTGAGCACGACGTGTTCTGGACACATTCATACCTGTGAGTTCGTTCCTGTTTATAGTTTGTAACAGTTATTTTGGTGTGATTAT
The DNA here is from genome assembly GCA_034768735.1 of Schistosoma mekongi. Lineage (NCBI taxonomy): Eukaryota > Metazoa > Platyhelminthes > Trematoda > Strigeidida > Schistosomatidae > Schistosoma > Schistosoma mekongi. Next base: position 4,964 of record JALJAT010000040.1, read on the forward strand.
CATTTTTCTGTTTTTCGGATTTCCACGACGCCTGGAAACGACCAGAAGTAAACGGAAGAGAACGACTACATTTTGTACAAATTTTTATGTAACGACACTTAGCATAGGCACTGACGCCCAGAAGCTGCACAACATCCAAGCTATCGAAGGAACGTTTACCAATGTTTAACGCATTGGGTTTCATGCTTTGGCTGGTACGTCATGGGGTCCACACGAACCGATTAGTGGGCGGGAGTGAGCTGTAGCGGTAAATAATCCCCAAAATAAATAGTTACATAGGTTTCGACATTGATGCTGACCATGTTTGTTTTGGCGGACACTACTAAGTTGAAGGCGCTCGGTCACACATCACCACTAGATCACGTCACGCCGCATCGTGGAAGCAATTCCCTCTCTAGTTTGCCAGCCTACACGTTGCTATTCCATTGTCGCCACACTCACGATCAAATATAACTTCCTTTCCATCTTTAATTGCCTTCTCATTTATTCTCATTCGTAAGAGTGAATTCAAACGTTAGAATTCGCCTGGTAATACCGTTAACGTAACTTCGTCATATATCGGGTGCATTTCATTGGTGAGCACGACGTGTTCTGGACACATTCATACCTGTGAGTTCGTTCCTGTTTATAGTTTGTAACAGTAATTTTGGTGTGATTATGATTTTTCTGTTTTTCGGATTTCCACGACGCCTGGAAACGACCAGAAGTAAACGGAAGAGAACGACTACATTTTGTACAAATTTTTATGTAACGACACTTTAGCATAGGCACTGACGCCCAGAAGCTGCACAACATCCAAGCTATCGAAGGAACGTTTACCAATGTTTAACGCATTGGGTTTCATGCTTTGGCTGGTACGTCATGGGGTCCACACGAACCGATTAGTGGGCGGGAGTGAGCTGTAGCGGTAAATAATCCTCAAAATAAATAGTTACATAGGTTTCGACATTGATGCTGACCATGTTTGTTTTGGCGGACACTACTAAGTTGAAGGCGCTCGGTCACACATCACCACTTGATCACGTCACGCTGCAGCGTGGAGAGCAATTCCCTCTCTAGTTTGCCAGCCTACACGTTGCTATTCCATTGTCGCCACACTCACGATCAAATATAACTTCCTTTCCATCTTTAATTGCCTTCTCATTTATTCTCATTCGTAAGAGTGAATTCAAACGTTAGAATTCGCCCTGGTAATACCGCAAACATAACTTCGTCATATATCGGGTGCATTTCATTGGTGAGCACGACGTGTTCTGGACACATTCATACCTGTGAGTTCGTTCCTGTTTATAGTTTGTAACAGTATTTTGGTGTGATTATCATTTTTCTGTTTTTCGGATTTCCACGACGCCTGGAAACGACCAGAAGTAAACGGAAGAGAACGACTACATTTTGTACAAATTTTATGTAACGACACTTAGCATAGGCACTGACGCCCAGAAGCTGCACAACATCCAAGCTATCGAAGGAACGTTTACCAATGTTTACCGCATTAAGTTTCATGCTTGGCTGGTACGTCATGGGGTCCACACGAACCGATTAGTGGGCGGGAGTGAGCTGTAGCGGTAAATAATCCCCAAAATAAATAGTTACATAGGTTTCGACATTGATGCTGACCATGTTTGTTTTGGCGGACACTACTAAGTTGAAGGCGCTCGGTCACACATCACCACCAGATCACGTCACGCCGCATCGTGGAAAGCAATTCCCTCTCTAGTTTGCCAGCCTACACGTTGCTATTCCATTGTCGCCACACTCACGATCAAATATAACTTCCTTTCCATCTTTAATTGCCTTCTCATTTATTCTCATTCGTAAGAGTGAATTCAAACGTTAGAATTCGCCCTGGTAATACCGTTAACGTAACTTCGTCATATATCGGGTGCATTTCATTGGTGAGCACGACGTGTTCTGGACACATTCATACCTGTGAGTTCGTTCCTGTTTATAGTTTGTAACAGTTATTTTGGTGTGATTATCATTTTTCTGTTTTTCGGATTTCCACGACGCCTGGAAACGACCAGAAGTAAACGGAAGAGAACGACTACATTTTGTACAAATTTTTATGTAACGACACTTAGCATAGGCACTGACGCCCAGAAGCTGCACAACATCCAAGCTATCGAAGGAACGTTTACCAATGTTTAACGCATTGGGTTTCATGCTTTGGCTGGTACGTCATGGGGTCCACACGAACCGATTAGTGGGCGGGAGTGAGCTGTAGCGGTAAATAATCCCCAAAATAAATAGTTACATAGGTTTCGACATTGATGCTGACCATGTTTGTTTTGGCGGACACTACTAAGTTGAAGTCGCTTGGTCACACATCACCACTAGATCACGTCACGCTGCAGCGTGGAGAGCAATTTCCTCTCTACTTTTGCCAGCCTACACGTTGCTATTCCATTGTCGCCACACTCACGATCAAATATAACTTCCTTTCCATCTTTAATTGCCTTCTCATTTATTCTCATTCGTAAGAGTGAATTCAAACGTTAGAATTCGCCCTGGTAATACCGTTAACGTAACTTCGTCATATATCGGGTGCATTTCATTGGTGAGCACGACGTGTTCTGGACACATTCATACCTGTGAGTTCGTTCCTGTTTATAGTTTGTAACAGTATTTTTGGTGTGATTATGATTTTTCTGTTTTTCGGATTTCCACGACGCCTGGAAACGACCAGAAGTAAACGGAAGAGAACGACTACATTTTGTACAAATTTTTATGTAACGACACTTACGCATAGGCACTGACGCCCAGAAGCTGCACAACATCCAAGCTATCGAAGGAACGTTTACCAATGTTTAACGCATTGGGTTTCATGCTTTGGCTGGTACGTCATGGGGTCCACACGAACCGATTAGTGGGCGGGAGTGAGCTGTAGCGGTAAATAATCCCCAAAATAAATAGTTACATAGGTTTCGACATTGATGCTGACCATGTTTGTTTTGGCGGACACTACTAAGTTGAAGGCGCTCGGTCACACATCACCACCAGATCACGTCACGCCGCATCGTGGAAGCAATTCCCTCTCTAGTTTGCCAGCCTACACGTTGCTATTCCATTGTCGCCACACTCACGATCAAATATAACTTCCTTTCCATCTTTAATTGCCTTCTCATTTATTCTCATTCGTAAGAGTGAATTCAAACGTTAGAATTCGCCCTGGTAATACCGTTAACGTAACTTCGTCATATATCGGGTGCATTTCATTGGTGAGCACGACGTGTTCTGGACACATTCATACCTGTGAGTTCGTTCCTGTTTATAGTTTGTAACAGTATTTTGGTGTGATTATCATTTTTCTGTTTTTCGGATTTCCACGACGCCTGGAAACGACCAGAAGTAAACGGAAGAGAACGACTACATTTTGTACAAATTTTTATGTAACGACACTTAGCATAGGCACTGACGCCCAGAAGCTGCACAACATCCAAGCTATCGAAGGAACGTTTACCAATGTTTAACGCATTGGGTTTCATGCTTTGGCTGGTACGTCATGGGGTCCACACGAACCGATTAGTGGGCGGGAGTGAGCTGTAGCGGTAAATAATCCCCAAAATAAATAGTTACATAGGTTTCGACATTGATGCTGACCATGTTTGTTTTGGCGGACACTACTAAGTTGAAGGCGCTCGGTCACACATCACCACCAGATCACGTCACGCCGCATCGTGGAAAGCAATTCCCTCTCTAGTTTGCCAGCCTACACGTTGCTATTCCATTGTCGCCACACTCACGATCAAATATAACTTCCTTTCCATCTTTAATTGCCTTCTCATTTATTCTCATTCGTAAGAGTGAATTCAAACGTTAGAATTCGCCCTGGTAATACCGTTAACGTAACTTCGTCATATATCGGGTGCATTTCATTGGTGAGCACGACGTGTTCTGGACACATTCATACCTGTGAGTTCGTTCCTGTTTATAGTTTGTAACAGTATTTTTGGTGTGATTATCATTTTTCTGTTTTTCGGATTTCCACGACGCCTGGAAACGACCAGAAGTAAACGGAAGAGAACGACTACATTTTGTACAAATTTTTATGTAACGACACTTTAGCATAGGCACTGACGCCCAGAAGCTGCACAACATCCAAGCTATCGAAGGAACGTTTACCAATGTTTAACGCATTGGGTTTCATGCTTTGGCTGGTACGTCATGGGGTCCACACGAACCGATTAGTGGGCGGGAGTGAGCTGTAGCGGTAAATAATCCCCAAAATAAATAGTTACATAGGTTTCGACATTGATGCTGACCATGTTTGTTTTGGCGGACACTACTAAGTTGAAGGCGCTCGGTCACACATCACCACCAGATCACGTCACGCCGCATCGTGGAAAGCAATTCCCTCTCTAGTTTTTGCCAGCCTACACGTTGCTATTCCATTGTCGCCACACTCACGATCAAATATAACTTCCTTTCCATCTTTAATTGCCTTCTCATTTATTCTCATTCGTAAGAGTGAATTCAAACGTTAGAATTCGCCCTGGTAATACCGTTAACGTAACTTCGTCATATATCGGGTGCATTTCATTGGTGAGCACGACGTGTTCTGGACACATTCATACCTGTGAGTTCGTTCCTGTTTATAGTTTGTAACAGTTATTTTGGTGTGATTATCATTTTTCTGTTTTTCGGATTTCCACGACGCCTGGAAACGACCAGAAGTAAACGGAAGAGAACGACTACATTTTGTACAAATTTTTATGTAACGACACTTAGCATAGGCACTGACGCCCAGAAGCTGCACAACATCCAAGCTATCGAAGGAACGTTTACCAATGTTTAACGCATTGGGTTTCATGCTTTGGCTGGTACGTCATGGGGTCCACACGAACCGATTAGTGGGCGGGAGTGAGCTGTAGCGGTAAATAATCCCCAAAATAAATAGTTACATAGGTTTCGACATTGATGCTGACCATGTTTGTTTTGGCGGACACTACTAAGTTGAAGGCGCTCGGTCACACATCACCACCAGATCACGTCACGCCGCATCGTGGAAGCAATTCCCTCTCTAGTTTTGCCAGCCTACACGTTGCTATTCCATTGTCGCCACACTCACGATCAAATATAACTTCCTTTCCATCTTTAATTGCCTTCTCATTTATTCTCATTCGTAAGAGTGAATTCAAACGTTAGAATTCGCCCTGGTAATACCGTTAACGTAACTTCGTCATATATCGGGTGCATTTCATTGGTGAGCACGACGTGTTCTGGACACATTCATACCTGTGAGTTCGTTCCTGTTTATAGTTTGTAACAGTATTTTTGGTGTGATTATCATTTTTCTGTTTTTCGGATTTCCACGACGCCTGGAAACGACCAGAAGTAAACGGAAGAGAACGACTACATTTTGTACAAATTTTTATGTAACGACACTTCAGCATAGGCACTGACGCCCAGAAGCTGCACAACATCCAAGATATCGAAGGAACGTTTACCAATGTTTAACGCATTGGGTTTCATGATTGGCTGGTACGTCATGGGGTCCACACGAACCGATTAGTGGGCTTGAGTGAGCTATAGCGGTAAATAATCCCCAAAATAAATAGTTACATAGGTTTCGACATTGATGCTGACCATGTTTGTTTTGGCGGACACTACTAAGTTGAAGGCGCTCGGTCACACATCACAACTAGATCACGTCACGCCGCATCGTGGAATGCAATTCCCTCTCTAGTTTGCCAGCCTACACGTTGCTATTCCATTGTCGCCACACTCACGATCAAATATAACTTCCTTTCCATCTTTAATTGCCTTCTCATTTATTCTCATTCGTAAGAGTGAATTCAAACGTTAGAATTCGCCCTGGTAATACCGTTAACGTAACTTCGTCATATATCGGGTGCATTTCATTGGTGAGCACGACGTGTTCTGGACACATTCATACCTGTGAGTTCGTTCCTGTTTATAGTTTGTAACAGTATTTTTGGTGTGATTATCATTTTTCTGTTTTTCGGATTTCCACGACGCCTGGAAACGACCAGAAGTAAACGGAAGAGAACGACTACATTTTGTACAAATTTTTATGTAACGACACTTCAGCATAGGCACTGACGCCCAGAAGCTGCACAACATCCAAGCTATCGAAGGAACGTTTACCAATGTTTAACGCATTGGGTTTCATGCTTTGGCTGGTACGTCATGGGGTCCACACGAACCGATTAGTGGGCGGGAGTGAGCTGTAGCGGTAAATAATCCCCAAAATAAATAGTTACATAGGTTTCGACATTGATGCTGACCATGTTTGTTTTGGCGGACACTACTAAGTTGAAGGCGCTCGGTCACACATCACCACCAGATCACGTCACGCCGCATCGTGGAAAGCAATTCCCTCTCTAGTTTGCCAGCCTACACGTTGCTATTCCATTGTCGCCACACTCACGATCAAATATAACTTCCTTTCCATCTTTAATTGCCTTCTCATTTATTCTCATTCGTAAGAGTGAATTCAAACGTTAGAATTCGCCCTGGTAATACCGTTAACGTAACTTCGTCATATATCGGGTGCATTTCATTGGTGAGCACGACGTGTTCTGGACACATTCATACCTGTGAGTTCGTTCCTGTTTATAGTTTGTAACAGTTATTTTGGTGTGATTATGATTTTTCTGTTTTTCGGATTTCCACGACGCCTGGAAACGACCAGAAGTAAACGGAAGAGAACGACTACATTTTGTACAAATTTTTATGTAACGACACTTTAGCATAGGCACTGACGCCCAGAAGCTGCACAACATCCAAGCTATCGAAGGAACGTTTACCAATGTTTAACGCATTGGGTTTCATGCTTTGGCTGGTACGTCATGGGGTCCACACGAACCGATTAGTGGGCGGGAGTGAGCTGTAGCGGTAAATAATCCCCAAAATAAATAGTTACATAGGTTTCGACATTGATGCTGACCATGTTTGTTTTGGCGGACACTACTAAGTTGAAGGCGCTCGGTCACACATCACCACTAGATCACGTCACGCCGCATCGTGGAAAGCAATTCCCTCTCTAGTTTGCCAGCCTACACGTTGCTATTCCATTGTCGCCACACTCACGATCAAATATAACTTCCTTTCCATCTTTAATTGCCTTCTCATTTATTCTCATTCGTAAGAGTGAATTCAAACGTTAGAATTCGCCCTGGTAATACCGTTAACGTAACTTCGTCATATATCGGGTGCATTTCATTGGTGAGCACGACGTGTTCTGGACACATTCATACCTGTGAGTTCGTTCCTGTTTATAGTTTGTAACAGTATTTTTGGTGTGATTATGATTTTTCTGTTTTTCGGATTTCCACGACGCCTGGAAACGACCAGAAGTAAACGGAAGAGAACGACTACATTTTGTACAAATTTTTATGTAACGACACTTTAGCATAGGCACTGACGCCCAGAAGCTGCACAACATCCAAGCTATCGAAGGAACGTTTACCAATGTTTAACGCATTGGGTTTCATGCTTTGGCTGGTACATCATGGGGTTCACACGAACCGATTAGTGGGCGGGAGTGAGCTGTAGCGGTAAATAATCCCCAAAATAAATAGTTACATAGGTTTCGACATTGATGCTGACCATGTTTGTTTTGGCGGACACTACTAAGTTGAAGGCGCTCGGTCACACATCACCACCAGATCACGTCACGCCGCATCGTGGAAAGCAATTCCCTCTCTAGTTTGCCAGCCTACACGTTGCTATTCCATTGTCGCCACACTCACGATCAAATATAACTTCCTTTCCATCTTTAATTGCCTTCTCATTTATTCTCATTCGTAAGAGTGAATTCAAACGTTAGAATTCGCCCTGGTAATACCGTTAACGTAACTTCGTCATATATCGGGTGCATTTCATTGGTGAGCACGACGTGTTCTGGACACATTCATACCTGTGAGTTCGTTCCTGTTTATAGTTTGTAACAGTATTTTTGGTGTGATTATCATTTTTCTGTTTTTCGGATTTCCACGACGCCTGGAAACGACCAGAAGTAAACGGAAGAGAACGACTACATTTTGTACAAATTTTATGTAACGACACTTTAGCATAGGCACTGACGCCCAGAAGCTGCACAACATCCAATCTATCGAAGGAACGTTTACCAATGTTTAACGCATTGGGTTTCATGCTTTGGCTGGTACGTCATGGGGTCCACACGAACCGATTAGTGGGCGGGAGTGAGCTGTAGCGGTAAATAATCCCCAAAATAAATAGTTACATAGGTTTCGACATTGATGCTGACCATGTTTGTTTTGGCGGACACTACTAAGTTGAAGGCGCTCGGTCACACATCACCACCAGATCACGTCACGCCGCATCGTGGAAAGCAATTCCCTCTCTAGTTTGCCAGCCTACACGTTGCTATTCCATTGTCGCCACACTCACGATCAAATATAACTTCCTTTCCATCTTTAATTGCCTTCTCATTTATTCTCATTCGTAAGAGTGAATTCAAACGTTAGAATTCGTCCTGGTAATACCGTTAACGTAACTTCGTCATATATCGGGTGCATTTCATTGGTGAGCACGACGTGTTCTGGACACATTCATACCTGTGAGTTCGTTCCTGTTTATAGTTTGTAACAGTATTTTGGTGTGATTATGATTTTTCTGTTTTTCGGATTTCCACGACGCCTGGAAACGACCAGAAGTAAACGGAAGAGAACGACTACATTTTGTACAAATTTTTATGTAACGACACTTTAGCATAGGCACTGACGCCCAGAAGCTGCACAACATCCAAGCTATCGAAGGAACGTTTACCAATGTTTAACGCATTGGGTTTCA